>JAUZSU010138213.1:0-15814 GCA_034780255.1 Parotocinclus maculicauda | reverse complement strand
GCTGTGGCTAAGTGGCGACTTGTGGCTTCTTTTTTTGTAGTAAATGGAAATGTTAGGCAAAGACCTGTAGGTGGCAGCAGAGGGCTGGGGAGAAACTCAGGAGTTTTCGGGTAGGGATGCCTGAGACGAAGAGTTTCTTCACTGATATTACATACTGTACACGTTCTTTGGTCCGATTAAGCAGAAATTTGGTCCAAATTAGCGAATAACATTACAAGTATATAATAGGATTTGATTCGGTACTTTAGGATTTGGTCCGAATAAGCCGCTGGTCCTATTAACCTGTGGTCCAATTAACCGGAATCGACTGTATTTGCATCTCGATGCACTGTTACACCCCTAGTGGACAGTTGTGTTCATGACACTTTTTCAGTAAACGCAGCTATGGAACGAAACGACAGAGTTTCAGAAGTCCATATGTTGTCCACAGAATGCAAATGGAACTGCCTCAAAACGATGCCTATCTAGGCACCCTCCTAACCAGGGATGGCACATTACACGTCAAAACAGCTAGGAAACTCTCTTGTGCTTACCGATTATCAGCACAGTTCAGAGACTTAGCCATATTATTTTAAGCTGCCTTTTTATACTTCATAATTCAGTCCCACAGCACCAAGTTTTAATGAAAGTGAAAGCTACATTCTAATTTCCTGCCGATCAGCAATGCCGGCTATTTGTGGTCAAAACTATAGTCTTGTGCAAAATAAGATTTCACAAGGTTTGCATGAACAGGGCACGAGGTCATCACGCCTCCCCTGTCCATGAGGAATGGTCCTCTGTCCAGTCTCTCGTGTGCCTTTGTGATGCCCAAAATGGCCTGAAGGCACCGCTGAGACTAGAACCCACAATATAGTGGAGCTATTCTTATCTACAAAGGGGACGCTATAGAAACATTCTGGGAACCATTACTGGTAGATCAACTGGCATCTTTAGATGAGACCCTAACTGCAAATGATCGACATTTAAAAGTCAAAACGTCTCGAATGCACCGTGGTAGCAGGTGTGAGTAATTATTACTAATATGGTAACAAGCACAGAAAAAGGTGACCCTGTGAGGACTACAGGGGTGGGTGAGGAGTTTGGGAAAGCAGGGTATGAAGAACAAAGTCAGAGCAGAAGTGACAGTGTGACTGGACCCTAAATAAACTCAGCGCTGTTGAGTAAATTAGGAAGAAGGTAGTCAAACAAAGACAAAATAACTCCTTAACCTTGCAAACACAACAAAAAACAAGATGATTTTGTTCTTTCAAATTCTCCATTAGCACAGCATGGCTTCGTTCACACCGCAGGAATCCAATTCCATTTCTTCCTTCTTTAGAACCACATTTAATCAAGAAAGAAAACCTTTTTTTTTACCTCCCACTTACTCAACTCATGTTGGCAAAAGCAGGGTCTGGAGGTAACCTGGAATTCACTGGGTGCAGGCGCAGCTAAATTCTGGACAGTCTATCACTGGGTTCCTTGAGTTCCAACCTGGATTTGAACCCAAGCAATGTGGAACTCCCATATAAAGAAGCTGGTCCAACTGCTTATTCTAAACAAAGGAAAAGTCCAGACAATTCCAAGAAGCAAAACTTGAATTTGCTCCATGCTGAGCACTACATTAGTGTTTCTCAATCCTGCTCCTGGAGCCCCACTGCTCTGCACGCTTTAGCGTCTTCCCTCCTGATCCAATTACAGAGCTCTAGTCTCACTTGCAGATAGATCTCTCCACACAAGTAGCCACCATGACTCCAGAAAAACTGTTAGCAATTGCTACCATATACACCGATTTGATCATTAGTGCTGGATACAGGCCCTAAAAAAAAAAAAGTGAACGACCGTCAACCATGTTATTATAAATCAGTAAATCAGATTTGGCCATGTTTACCTGCAGTGTGAACGCAGCATGTGGTAAAAACATATAACAGTATTTTTTGTTTGTATAAAATGATTCTTCTAAAGTTCTTCTAAAGGCCCAGTGACCACGCAGGAATGAACTGAGATCCTAAAGTCTGAGTAAAACCTAAAGTTTTTGTGGGTTTTAGACTTTTGGCTCCATGCTGGAACCCATGGACGTTACACAACTTTTTTTAAATTGTGAATGTATCGCGACGATGTTGCATTTTTCTGTATTGTCATTGTGTGTGTGTGTGTGTGTGTGTTGATGCCTCTGCTGTACATTCATCTGTATTTCTGTGTTTTTATGTAAACATGAGCTGAAAGTTCATCCACCTGCTTTTCATAATCAGCACTGATACCTGTGCAGCGTTCATGTATGTTTTTACTTGAGAAACCAATAAATAAGTGTGTTTGGACATGTGTGTCTGTGTGTGTGTGTGTGTGTTCTCGATAAGGGCTGAATAAACAAAGTTGTGTTTTATTGTTGGATATATTTCATGGCGTTCTGACTTCACTTATCAGCTTTTATACAGTATACACACAGTGAGAAGTTAATTAATAACACCACTACACCTACTGAAGTTTAACAAGCCAATAAGCAACCTTGAGGTAGGTGGGCTACAACAGCGGTTACTGCAGTGACCCTTCACATGCGTTTTCATTTAATTCATGGATCATTCAAGCATTGAAATACATGGAATTACATGGAACATACAACATGAATGCCAATTTGAATGAATGAATCTTTAAAAAAAGAAAAGACAGTAAAAAAACCCCAGAATGTATTGGTATTTAGAATGTTCCATTTTATCTATAATGACCAGAAGAGATGGCACTGACATTTTATAATGGCCCAAATAACATTTTGTGATGGCAGTGAATGATCTGCTTTCCTTTCCTTTCCTTTCCTTTAAGTGCCCCCGTAAATGCTCTATGGGGATTAGGTCAGGTGATTGTGGAGAAAAGTCCAGGACAGTCAAACGTGTTTGATCTTATTTGGTTGTTCGTAGTTGTTCCAAAGTTTTGAGGCATGTTTGGAGTCATTGTTCTGCTCCTGTATGAATCCTTCCCAAACAGCCAAACAAACCAAGTCTATTTAACGAATGTCAGTTAAATCAGGCTGTGATATTTGACCTTACAGTAGATAAATCGGCAACATATAAAGAAAATGTTTAACATGGGTGAACTAATGCGTTCGATAAGGGGATGGAGAAGAGTTAAACTATAGCGACCTCTAGTGGAATGAACTTCTACACAGGGCAGAGAAAGCACCCATAAACCAGTGACATATCTGACAAGACCCACAGCAGTGGGGTAATCTAGCTTAATGGTAAGACATTTAAATCAGAATCTAATGTAAGCTTCAGTTCTTTGTCGACTGGTGAGTACAAATGAATATATATTAAAACAAATCTGTTAACTTTGGGGCTGAAATAACTGATCAACTGAAAGTATTATTTATTTAACATGATATTTGTAAGGAGCTCTGACAGGCTCAGGTGCTTCTCATCAGTGTTAGCCCCGAGCCATGGCCTGCTGGAGCCAAAAATTTATACATTTTCAAAAGTGAGATCTCCAGCTAATTTTCCCCCTTAAAAAAATTTCACTTTTGAAAAAAACAGATACTTTTCAACTCAACTGCCCCAACGAGAAGTGCCTTCTCCTGATATACACTGCTCACAAAAGTTAGGGGAGATTTTATTGTGGATATTTCGTTTTGAAGTAATGCCCTAATTCTGAAATATACCCTAATATAGTATAGTAAATATATTAAAGTTAGCCCAAGAATGATGGGAAGCACAGAAAATTGACCCTGTCCAGCATTTGTTTTGAAAACCTTCCCATTAGAGAAGCACTAAAAGCCGCCCTTCAAAATTCACCTTTTGATGTCATTGCTCTAAATATGATAGTTATGCCTGCTAAATGAATCAGTTTCATCCCAACAGCGAATTCCAATGATGATATGCCAATTTCTGAAGTAAAAAAAAATAACTTGGTCCATTTTTTACGATTCTAAAATATCTGTCTCTAGTTTTAAGATAAAGTGTTAAGTCAATTTTATTTTTGCTTGAAGAGCCTGAACCATGTTAAACACATTTTTGCAGCTTCGCCCTGTGAAAGACCCATAGATATGGGCTGTAATGGAAATTATCACTTGGACACCATTTCCTATATTCTACATAACCTATAGAGAATTTATATTTTATAGGGAACAGCATTAGTCAGTGTGTTAAACACACTAAGGCAGTTCATTATAGGCACAAACACACACAAACGCACACAAACACGCACACGGTACCAACTGTCACGTGCTCTACCAGTAAAATTCCCTCTTAGAGCAGACTGAATGAAATGTTGTGGCACAGCAGACAAGACTCCATTAAATGTTACCCGACTTGACCCGATTACAAAGGAATAAACACATTCTGAAATGGTACAGTGGCACAGGGGTTAGTGGAGTTTTTATGTTATCCTGTGTTTGGGTTGGTTTCCTGACGATACTCTGGTTTCTCTCACATTCCCAAAACATATTAGGTCACTTGGCATGTCTAAAGTGTCCCACTGTGTGTTTATACCGTCCACTCGTACTGCATAGTGCTTTTGTTTAAATAAAAGAAATTACTTCGATAAAAGCAAGCAAAACATCATGCCATTAAATTTTTTAATCGTCCCGTAAGTTCTAATCTAAAGGTTAAAAAAGTCAGATCATTCCAAAAAATTACTCAAACCTACGAAAGGGTTATGGTGGTTGAAATAAAAATAGTAATGATAATCAAAATAAAATATACAAGCCATAAACATGATCTGCTATTGTTGCTTTATGTTTCCAATCTTTGTTTTCAGTTTTAATTTCTTTTTTTTATCTAAAATGAATGCCAGCTAGGCCACGCACCAAAGCTACGATCTCCATCACCCCCCAGCTCCAGGGTGATAAGAAATAGGAACGTTAACAAATCATTAAATAAGCAGAATATGTGCAAAATGGTTCAATAATTTAGCATGCTTAAAGAGCCAATATGACTCAGTCCATCAGAACTACAGCATGTCAGTGTTTAACTGTAGACTCTCTCTTGGCTCAGTGACAAGGTAGTTGTGTGTGTGTGTGTGTGTGTTTGTGTGTGTGTGTGTGTGTGTGTGTGTGTGTGTGTGTTCACATTGGGCTGTACTTTCTCTTTTTAGAGTCTGGCTCTTCAGGAAAAGACTCCTTTCTGTATTTCATCTACAAAAGAAAGAATGAAAGAAAGAAATTATGAAAAAAAAGAAAGAGAGAAAAAAGTGGTACCTAACAGATATTTATTTACTTTTATGCCATTTAGCAGAAGCACTTATCCAGAGCAATTTACAACTCATACAGGTTTACAGTTTAAGCAAAGGAAGGTTAAGGGCCTTGCTTAAGGACCCAACTGAGACAGTTTGGCAGAGGTGGGATTTGAACCCTGGACCATCAGATCCAAAGTCCAGTACTTAACAGCTAGGCTACCAAAGCCCCCAAAGAAATGTTCCTATGCAGAGTGACTTAAAATTAATACGGTCTTAGAATCCAAACAATTGTGGGTTAACGGCCTTGCTCAGGGACCCAACTGTGGCAGAGATGGGATTTGAACCCTGGACACAGGGTTATTAAAATAAAACTAAACTGAATGTACATTTTTCCTAGGCAAGCGATAAGGAGTATGATACTCTCCTGCACTCTCCTGTGCCAGATGAGGAAATCTGCAATACGTGACGTATAGAGATACATGGTGTGAGTGATGGGTGCTGGGAAATGTAGTCAGGAAAGCCAGATAGAAACAATATTTGCTTTTGTTTTCCACTTTCGGTACATTATTCAATACATTTAATCAGAAATTCAATATATTATTATAAGTTTACTGTTTTGTCTTAATATGCATGGCTGTAGTTAACATGCAAGTGTTTTAATCATATTAAGATAGGCTAGGCTATCATTTATTATGTACAGAATATACTAAACACCTTGGTTTACGATAAATTCAGCTTATAATGGATTTGTTGGCCATCAGTAGACCGCACTGTAGTTAGCAGTGGCTTTAGAAACCAAACACTAAAGGTTATGCTTACCTCCATGGTGTCCTGGAGCATCTGTCGTGCTCTTCTCTGCTCAAGGTTTTGCTAGAATGTGTAAATGAAAACAATGTGTGAAAACCATTTATAGATACCACATCAATAACGTACAGTACAGACTAGAAATGGAACTTAATACCAGGGGTTACAACCTTCAAAAAGAAGGGGTAAACCTTCTTACCCTCCAAGCCAAAGAAGTTACTGAGGCTGATATACAGTCATAACAGCCATAAATAACTGTACATATAATCAAATTTTATTTGACCTATTTGTTAGTATTTTTTAAATCCCTCACACTTTTTAGGCTTGTATATGTCTTTATGATGTGTCTGTGGTTGGTGTGTTTCAGAATCAACACTTTAGGATATTAGCAGACAGCCATTAAATGCTGTAAACGTAAAAACATCAGTGTAAAATGCTAACCCAGCACCACAAAAACCCAGGTTTGAGACCCGGTGGTCCATTTCGGCCAGGTCAGGTCAGGTCAGGTCAGGTCAGGTCAGGACATGGCATGTTTATGGATGTACCTCTGCCCCAAATTATTTGAGTTTCTCTCAACTCCCAATCCAATTAACATATGAACAAACTTTAAATGTTAAATGTCACTGTACCATTTTAGCACCCCCCCCCCTCCCTTCCCCTTTGGCTGCTTAAGTATGACTGTGTAACAGCAACTGGTGTGTACCTTATGGAGATCAGAGAGCTGCTGGTGTCTGATTAAAGCCTCTTTACTGGGGAACTGCCTCCTACAGAGTAAACACGCCAACTTGGTCCAATCAGTCATCCTCTCTTCTCTCTCCTCCTCCTCCTCTGTATCCACCTCTCTTCTGTTCATAGGTGCTGAAGTCTGAACAGGAACAGTCTGAATCACAGCCAGCGACAGGGCGGAAGAACATATCATCAGTGTCATCATGTTCAAATTCAGCCTGCAGAATTTGTTTACATGAAATCCCCTAATAATTTGGGGTCTCAATTAAAATACATTTTGTCTGAAAATGCAAAAGTGCAATTCCTCATATCTATTGCTGTATGATAAAACACATACAAATGGCGCTCACCTCTCTCTCATCTGGATATTTGATCTGCTCAGGGAGAATCAGCGGTCGCTCTAACAACGCACCCTGAACAACAAATCCATGGGGTTGAGATTAAATCAAGAGAACACACAACAGAAACACACTTGGTACATGCATGTGTACATCACAGCCTGATCATTGTAGGATCTTTTGTCATATGGATGCCACAACCTGCCAGGATGCTTTCATTGCTCAGCAGTGTCTATCAAACTTTTATTTCATTCAAGATTAAGCTTCAACAATTATACTGTGATATGAATGCAAAGTTTGTTTACTCAGATGAAATACAAACAGTCTGGTGTTTAAAACACACCTTCTGGCTGTGTTATATTAGCCATCTTAAAATAATATATACACTGTATAGACAAAAGTTTGTAGACACCCTTTCTAAAAATTGAGCACTTCTATTTTAGCAACAGTCTGTAACACATACATAATATAATGTGTACATTTCTGGATTCCATAGACAAACAAGTGGCAGTAGAATGGCTGTACTGATACATCAGTGGCTCTTATATTTATAAGGTTTCATTTTTAAAAAAGTCAATAGACAAGTGGTTTGCAAGAGCTGATTGGGAACCTGGATGGTTACCTCAACTACATTAAACACCTTTAAAATGCACCGGAATGCCAAGTGAGCCAGGGCTTTTTGTCTAACATCAGATGCCGACCTCACAGTCATGTCACCAAAAACGAAGTGAAAAGTCTTTTAGAAGAACAAAAGAGTAAAGAGTAGGGAGGAATCTTCATACTAATACAGTTTGAGTGTCCACAAACTTTTGTCTATAATGTGTACCTGTATAAATCAACACATACAACTTAAATAAAATGGATATAAACTGGAAATAATTTCATTTAAAATGAATTGGCATACATGCATACAGATTGAAATAAAGCAATGTTTTTGATATTGTGTAATAAAGTTACATTTCAAAAGTGAGTAAAACAAGTAAATCCAGAGTGTATAAAATATCTTAGCAAACAGTGCAAAAAAATTTTTATAAAACGTGAATGAGCATGCGAGAGTAGGATTAACAGTTAGGCCAGACTTTTTTTTTCCTTGTTTCGCAGATCCGCTGACGATCATATTTGAAGAATACAAAAAAAATTAAATTAAAAAAAAAAAACTTATGGTATTTCTAGGATCCGCCGCAGCACCAATGGTTGAAATAAAAATTTTAAAAATATATACTTTTTTAGAGCCAACGGTTTTCTTTTGTTCATTTAATTTTTTTCCAGATTCACTTCAATTTAATTGTAGATTAAATAAATTGTATTTTTAAATAAAAAATTATTTCCATATTTCCTTCCTTTTATTGATTCCACATAGTCCTCGAGAAATTGAAAAGTGCTGAAAAATAAAGATTTATTTATTTCTTTTCCTCCCTCCTCAGTAGATTTTTAAGTAGGGACAGCCGAGAAACAAGCAATAGTAAACGTCTGGCCTTAAATGTTAATATTTGGGTGAAAACGGCACCTTTTTCTCCAGGATGGCGTATCCGGCGTCAGCACTGGCCGATTCTCTCCTCTCATCAGCCAGTCGAGCCTGATTATAAGCGGAGGACAGCGATCGCACACTCTCCTTCTGTCTGTTCATACTTTTTGCCCAACGCTCCATGTCTTTAGCAATCTGAAAAAGAACCAAGATACCAAGAATGATATATATATATCATATATATATACATATATATAGCTTCATTAGCCTAAAACATTTACAAAAAAGTGACAATTCCAGCATTTGGCAGATGCCCTTATACAGAGCAATATGTAACTGATCCAATCTTACAAGGTTCAATTTAGTTATGCAAAATTTTAACAACAAAAAAAATTCATTAAGCTGTAACAGCTCAACTCAAAAAAGTACTCTGTCGTGCACTCACTCACCTGCTGTGCCGTTTTGGTCTTGGGTTTGTCCTTCTTGTCCTTGCCGAGGGCTGAGGGATCCGAGGCGGTTGTGGAGGTGGCTGCTGTAGCGTCTGTGGTGTCAGTAGAAGCAGGAACGTAAGTGTGCTTCTCTCCATCCCAGTACATGTACTGCTGTGTGTGAGCATTATAATAGTACTGCAGGAGAAAGGAGTTCAACAGATATTAACACACACGGCTTCTGATAGAAATCACGTTTTAATTAATATCGTTAACATAGTCAAAGTTACATTTATTTATATGGCACGTCTTACAATGGTGCATTGTCACAAAGCATCTTTACAATATTAGATTATCATAAAAGGCCAATATGATATTGAGCAAGCCTAGGGTGACAGTGGCAAGGAAAGACCTATAGCACTGGTATGGTAAGTCATTGGCCAAACGAAGAGTGACCAATAGGATACACAAAATAGTACATTAGATATGTACTAACAGCCTGGTCTGTGATGCATAAGAGTTAACTAAATAAGCCCTGTGAAACAAGAGTGTACCTGCGAGTTGGGATCATAGTAAAGGCCAGTCAGAGGATCATAGTAATATCCTGAACTTTCATCATACTGATATGTAGACACATCAGGATCAGCTGCAAGAACAAAACAAATAACAGCTGAGTACAATTTCAATCCTCGTCCACATCTAACACCAAGCGACGAATAGAGTTCAACTGAAAAGCAATTCAAGTTTTATTTAAAGTACTTTTAATGTAATTCACACAAATCCAGATTACCGACACCCCTTAGTACTTCGATGACATCACATCACTGGGTCTTCTCTCACACCGAGATGCATCACAATAAACAAAATCACCAGACCTCTCAGGCTCCCGGAACCTGTCTTCAATTAACCCCACAAATTTCTACTGAAATTTAGGTCTGGAGAATGGATGGTCACAACAAAAGCTGTACCATTGACTGTACCATTTGTGTGTGAATTTGAATATTCACAACATCCTGGTACAGCTGAAGATGTTGGTGAGTTTGACCAAAACTCATTTGGAATTTTTTATCACCAAGTAGGCAATTTCAAAGGAAACGTCCCCCTCAACTTGGAACTGTTTTAGAACTTGGAGAAGGGACCTTAACCCGAAATTTTGAACATTATGCGCCAGTTAAATAAAAAGTACAATTTCCCTTTTATATATAAGATTAACATTTTTGTGAGCAGTATATTTGCTTCAGATTAAACAGCATACACACAAATCTGGTTACACGTAGACTAGAAACCCAAACTTTAAAAGTGCAAAACATACAAGCTTATTGTGGAAACGTCCACATGATGAAACCAACAGTTTAAACTTACGATACTGCTGCCGCTCGTTCAAAGTTCCTGGGGTGGCAGGTTGATTTACAGCTGTTTCAACCTGCACACACACAGTCTTGGTAAGCTTGAGATTCTGAAGAATTTCCACTGACATAATGATTACTGTAGCTTATTAATTCTACACATAAACCAAAGCTTAACCTCATTTGATTTGATTTAATATCGCTGTCAGTATCAGTGGACATTTACGACCACTGGAACTTATTTAATTAGTGGATTTACACAAACAAAAGCTTACATCGATACACAAAGCTCCTTTGAATCTAGTGATCATGGCATGCTTTGATGTGCATAGCTTTATACCTGGCTAGCTTGTGTGTTGAAAACTTGCGAGTGTGCCTGTGAGAGCACGGATGAAGTGATCACTGCAACTTCATTAGCAGCAGTGGGAACAACAGTCGCTGAAAAGAGACACATGTACTAAATACATTTATATTTATCCTTATATTATTTACAGTGGGCTTGATTTTTCTGTCTTCCTCACCCGTATTCATGCTCCCTTTATAGGCACCCATTATTCCTGGAGCAGAATTGGGAATAGGAACAACTGTGGCTCCATTAAAGCTTACTGCTTCTGTGCTGCATCCATCTATTCCCTCCTGCCCGAACTCTGATGATGCTGCACCTTGCTGATATTCATTCACATCGCCACCTGCAGCCAGCTTCAGAGAAAACATGAGGCATTAACTTACCGTAAAGACAAGGTCATTACTTAAAAGTGGACGATGACAGCAGAATTGCTGTACTTAAAACATTTGTGAGACAAACTGTGCCGAATCAGTGTCAGTAACTGTGCCTGGAGAGCGTTCACCAATTGGCACCATTCTATATTCACTAATGCACAGCTATACTCCAACAACACTCAGCCAGCCATGTTTATGTCTGTGTGTTTCTGCTTGTAGGCAGAATTACCTGGGAAACGGCCCACTGGGCAGCAGCGATGGCTGTACTTGCTACTGTAGCAACGTTAACTCTGGTGTCACTTACAGACGTGTCTCTGTAACACAGACAGAACGGAGATATAACATTACTGGAATACATTTGTTCTGTATTTATAGCGTTTGTACAACATGCCTAGTGTATTCACTCCTCTATCCATTACCCTTTATCACTTCTATGCCTACAAACATTTGCAGTTACCATTGACAGCATTGCATTACAGAAAGGTACTAAATAGTTTACTCTCATAGTACTAAATAGTATTTAACTTTGGCACACCAGGACCTAAACTTGGTGTGATTACTATACTATGAAGTACAGTAACTAAGTGGACAACAAAGTGGTGTAGCCAACAGCAACGTCAAGACAATAGCTGAGACATGATTTAAATAAAACAAGACGTCAAAACAAGTCCTGTTAGAGAGCGAACTGTATATTATGTACCTTTTTGCACCCTTTGCAAATTCCACAGTCACATTTTTCCCATCGATCAACAGTGGAGGTTGAAGCGCCTGAAGGATCTGCAACAGCTGAGACGCCTCCTGAGACAATTTTTTAAACAGTTATTCAATTATCAGACAATTTAACAAAAGTCTCAAAATCTAGGATTATATTTTTGCATAAGATGTTTTAACACCATGTTTCGTATCCCCAGAGAACAAAGGAATGCACATCCATTAATCTTTCTTTAACAGTTTGCTCTGGTCAGGGCTGCAAGAGCTCCATCAAGTGTATGCAGGACACGGGCGTAAACGTGCCTGAATGGGACACGGCCCATTACATTTACATTTACGGCATTTAGCAGACATTTATTAAGAGCTACTTACAACTGGGGTCCCCTAAACTTAACAGCTCTAAAACATTACATATAGAGCGAGTAGATAATTAATCACATGTACATGTGTATATAACAATATGCTCAGACTGCCAAGCAAATCAGACATCTTTCTCAGGTCCAATTTTCAAACCAAGTGTCCAGTACAAATTACAGGGGACCAAACCAGATTAGTCTGTTAGGCCTGCAGACACTGTTGCTGGTCTAGCCTGATCAGATTCTGTGTTGACAACGCAGGTGTGTCTGTGCTGTGTACTGTGGGTCAGTTTTAGGTGCAAATATTTTATTTTGCTCTAGAAATCAATGTTTGTGTGGAATGTTTCTTCATATATGATTTTAATTCCAGAAGTTTAATTTCAACTGAATGGATACATGCAAGACCAGACAGCTATTGATCACTGCAGGCTACTCTACAATATCACACTGGGGTTCATTCAAGTCGCTGTTAAGTGTATGAGCGCTGAATAATGGTAAGGTTTAAGAGTTGTAAGGCTCGAAAATGTGGTTTGATAGGGAAAAAGTCTGATTCCATGCATTTTGAGACAGACATTCTAACTGCTAACATTTGATCTTTAAAACAAAAAAAAATGTACAAGTGTGTGATTTTAAAGAAATCATTTACCACAATGGTGGTGAGCTGTATGAAGGCAAACCCTCGGTTCAGTTGTGTCTGTTTGTCTTTAATAAGCCGAACGTTAGAAGGAGACAGAGTAGCAAACGGTGCCAGAGATGACAATATGGTCTCCAGGCTGGTATGGGGACCAAGATTCCGGAGGATCAGGGCTGAAATCAAACCCACACACAATATCCGTAAGCCTGGGAACACGCAGTAACTTTAATCATTCTTTATTCCTTCGTTTCGATTTTCCTCTATGAGAACTGATTTACATGACATGTCAGTTCCATTAAACCAAGTATAACGAGGACAGACAAACTTACTGTCATTTGCCACCTCTTGAGACTGTGCTGCAGCAGTAATGCTGAGTTGATGGGCAGCTGTCTGATAGATGGCAGGAAGTGGCAGCAAGCCCTGAGAAGAGCCCTTTACCTGCCTCAGGGGTACATTCTTCTGGAGTAGGGGAAGTTTCAGCTCAGCTTCTAAGAACAGAGAGAAAACATCTTTTGTTATTTCATTATGGTTACAGAACATCATGACGTAACTGAAGTTGCGGGATGCAAAAGAATCTGCTCGTGTAAACATATCTAGCAGAAACAGCTGTGAGTAAAAAAACAGATTAGCAATTCTTAAACCAGCCCATGTAAAACCAAATAATCACACCACGATCAAAATCACTAAGAACACATTTCTGAAGTTGCACATAATAGAAAAAAAAATCTTACCTGATTTCGGAACACCACATTTAAAGCATTTCTCTCGGCGCTTGAAATTCTGCACCCCACACTAAAACACAAAATAACCAACAAGCAAATGTAAAATCATGCCCAGGGGTAATTACAGGTACAAAGCGGATTCCAAAAAAGTTGGGACACTAAACAAATTGTGAATAAAAACTGAATGCAATGATGTGGAGTTGGCAAATGTCAATATTTTATTTGTAATAGAACATAGATGACAGATCAAAAGTTTAAATTTGAGTAAATGCAACATAATGGAAAAATATGTTGCTTCAAAATTTCACAGTGTCAACAAATCCCAAAAAAGTTGGGACAAGTAGTATAATAATGCACTTAACTTGCTGTACTATAACATGATTACAAAAGCCCATAAATAACTATGAGTGTGTGTTGGTACCTTGTTACACAGCCAGTCTTCATTAGCTTGTGGCTTTGGGTCACTGTAGTGCATGGACACTCTCTGCCCCAAAATAGTGAGGACTCTCTGATGGACGGAGAAAACAAAAAAAGAAAGTATACCAGTCAGTGTCAGAGACTCGCTCCAGATCTCACAGACAGAGAAAAAGAGAGAAAGAGAAAGAACCCTCAGCGAGAAAAGAATGGGACGGACGCACCAGCCTCTCTCGGCCTTCCACACTGCACCACCCCCCTTCAGGGGAAAATAAAGAATAACCCACACAGCTCCTAAAACCAACTGCTGCTGCTCGTTTTTAAAAAATACAGCATCCATTCAACAAAACTCAGCACAAGAGATCAGGGGGGTGAAATCTGTCTCTAGGATCTGTGATTTTGTGAATTTAATAAGCCAACTGGTGCAATGAATGTAAAATAAACTAAAATAGATTACTTAAATACGGTCGCTAATAAAATATAACACGTAACTAGTCCGGTCATCATTTATTCTTTTTCACATTTAATCTCTCTGGTTAGGGGGAGAAGTTGGGAGTCTTTTCTGGAATTTATAGTGGTGCTTGAAAGTTTGTGAACCCTAAATTTTCTAAATTTAGAGGTGAACCCGATTAACAAATGACACAAATATATATTACATATCCGTGTGAAATGTGTGAGCAAAAAAAAAAAAAAAATTCAGCAGTTAATTTGAAGGTGAGGTGTTTCCAATCAACAGGACGACACTGAGGTGCAAGTGAATGCTGGTGGACCACTTGACTTGCTTTGTTCTAGTAAAGACTGGACAGAAATATTTATAAGCGGCTGGAATGTTATTCTGTTCACATCACCGTTACATAAAGCATTTTGCCCTGCCTCACATATTTTATGCATCATAAACAAGCAAATCATCACATTGTCCCTTTGCAAAAAAAAAAAGGAATTCCAAAATCTTCCAAACAGCGTGAGGGCAAATTCCTTCAGTGTGTAAGTGCAGATGTGGACTTGGTGTATGTGTGTGTGTTTGTGTGTGTATGTGAGTGGAGTGACCTGGTTGGTCTCCATCCAGCGGCTGGCCTCCTGCAAGTGATTAAACTCGACGAAGGCGAATCCTCGGCTCTGACCTGCACACACAGCGCCGAGCCACAACACAACAACAACAATGTAGTGAGGGGTTAATGCACGAGAGAGAGAGAGAGAGAGAGAGAGAGATGTAGGGAGAAAGGAGAAAGCACAGAGGACAAAAAAGAAGAATGTCAGAGTGTGTGTGTGTGTGTGTGTGTAGAAGAAAAAATATGATTGGACATTTCAAGTTCATGGCTCTCTCTCAGACACACATCAGAAAACACCTCTTATGATTATCAGAAACATAAAAAATTGGCTGAATGTCGAAGATACTGGTTGTCAAAGCAAATTGTGCAGAGCTGGGGCATAAACAAAGAGTGGCAAACACACTGGCACTAATCTTTCTAAGAATCAAAAACATTACCTGCATTTTTGTATTTCTATTCTATTAAAAGTAAAATATTCTGAAACATGACATCACAATAAGTCCTTCATGTCAATTTTCATGAGTATTTTTAAAAAAAAAATATATATATATATACATTTTAAACAGATTTGCATCTTAGATCAAATACTTCAGGTATATGAGCAAACCTGCAGATAAAATAATTCCTGCTTCATGACAGTCATGGGGATTTTGGAGCCGATTGCAAGATTTCATTGCAGGCCTCAGCAGGGTCACTGATGTCCCCATTAATATAATAAAGCCATACAGTAAGTGTGTTTTTTTTATTGGTAAACAGTAAGTGTGTTTATATGCACAGTCTGATAACTGCAGAAAGTCTGATTTTGTAAGTAATCTGATCAACGAGTGTGCTTGCACTTAATGAGTAATGAGATAATAGATTTAAATGATAAAATTGAATATTAACTAGAAAATGCAGCTCCCGGAGGAACTGTGGATGTGTGTTGCATCGGTGCCGTTGGTTCTGGCCTGGGCAGGTCT
>JAUZSU010138202.1:0-15814 GCA_034780255.1 Parotocinclus maculicauda | reverse complement strand
ACACACACACACACACACACACACACACACACACACATTATTATTAATAAGGGTGGAGTACACACAGACACACACACACACACACACACACAGACACACACACACACACACATCTATTAATAAGGGTGGAGTACATTGTCTCTCTCTCTCTCTCTCTCTCTCTCACACACACACACACACATAAACACACTTACTCAGCACACACTCAACAGCACACAAACACACACATACTTACTTAAACACATTTGTTTCTGATGATTATGATTAATTATAAAAGAATAATTAGCTTATTTTGTATTTCATTCTGAGATATCTGAAAATTCCCATATGTCTGTCTTTCTGTCTGTCTGTCTGTCTGTCTGTCTGTATTTTTGTCTGTCTGTCTGTCTGTCTATCTTTCTGTCTGTCTGTCTGTTTGTCTGTCTGTCTTTCTGTCTGTTTCTCTGTCACATCTAAAGCTCAATTCTCATACCAAGTTATTGATTTCTGAAGGGAAGAACTTATAAGCTTCACCAACCTTTAATAAACCAATCCAAGGTCTAAGTTCTTACAGGAAGGTGCCAATACTTTTGCACATGCCAAATGTTATGCTTTGTATTTTCCCAGTATTCATAATAACGTTTGTCGCCTCAGGTTGGTTTGGAAAATGAACGTGACAATAAAAATGTCATTCCATTAGTCTGGTTTCTAGACTATTTGTTCTGGGGCACGTGTTGAATCTTCCTGATGGCTTGTAGAAGAACAATCCAGGATCCCTACTAAAAAAAACAGAACAGCATGATGCTGGACTTAGTGGTGACCAGCGTTTGTTATGTTTTGAACATGTTTTTGCTGGGGATGCTGGTCTTTGCTGGGGGTGCTGGTAACCAGCACATCCTGGTCTTTACTGTGGGTGACCAGCACATACTGGTCTTTGGTGGTTCTTGACCTGAGCATGCTGTTCTTTTCTGGGTTTGCTGGTGACTAGCACATGCTGGTTGAACAACAAAACCAGCAAGATCATACTGGGAAATGAGCTTTGCCAGCAAGGTTATGAAAAACTAGAAAAACCAGCACCACACCAGCTTAAACCAGCACCACACCAGCTTAAACCAGCATGGATCTGATGCTGGTCAATGCTTGTTTTTTTCAGCAGGGGCAGCTACATGTAAGGTCCAGTAGGACCTAAGGTCCTTAATCCTAAAGTATTCTTTTCTGTCATATCATTTGAAAATGAAATATATGAAATATATAATTATATATATGAAATAAGGTGTGCAACATTGTATTGCATCAGTGTTTAGACAAGCAACATATTAAGCTAGCAGCATTTTTAAGCCATTAGCTAAGTATAATCTCCGAGGTGATTTTGAAATTGCATAGATTATAGTTGGCCTACACTGCTCACAATATATATTTTACTAAAACTATACCAGCAATGTTTTTTATTTAGCACTAGACCCGTGACTCAAAAGCTTACTGTTGGACAGATTAGTTTATATTTGTAATTAGCAGATGTAATGTCAGTCATGCACTGCGCTTCAAGAGTTTTTTAAAAAGTAGCCCCGTTTGTGTGAAAGCTCAGTAACAACTTGGGGGCGCAATTTCTTTGGAAACAGATAATTAGTATGTGCACAGGGGTTATTTAGAGTTACGTGCATAAATGAATCAAAATGAATATTTGTAAATGCAAATGTCACCTTTTTTTATAGAGGAGCAAAACTGTATGAACTGACATATTGGGCTCTGCTAGTGATCAAGCTGTGTATCATTTAGCAGGTACTGTAGATAAGATGAGCTCATAGTTTAACTCTATGTAACCAAGGTCTTATTTATGACTATTCCTGTCATTAGCATACATCACTGAAGCTGTACTCACTGTCTGTCGTAGATCATGACTGAGTCTAAAGTGTGCTCTCCCTCCTTTAGCTCTTTTCCACCCACCACGTAGATGGAGTTCTCTGCCTCAGTGAAGCCAAACAGACAGCGTGGGTTTGGCAGGGATGGCATCCCTAGCCATTCAGAGCTCATGGGGTCGAACTGGCAAAAGGAGAAGAGAATGAACATCTAGAATGCTAATGAGACTGTGCTATTCATCTTCCGGTGCCTTCACGAAATGTGTGAAAAAAACGTGGAAACTGACTACGATCAGCACCATCTTTATGAAAATACATAATGGAAATATAGTAAAATAATTCATTCTAACAGCCTCTATCAGTTTTGATAGCATAGTAATCCCTGGTGAGTTCTTAAATTATGGCACATGCTTGCACTTATGATATACAGGATTAATATAGACGTATCCACACCAAGCTGCATCTACTGTATGGAAGGTCAAAGGACTACAGCTAACACCATCACTACTATATTTTATAAGTACTGTTAACACACCTATAATGCACAATATCAATCAGCTTTACCTGGAAAACTCGTGACCATGTGACTGATACACCAGATGAATATTGAGCTACTGAGCAATTAAATTAAATTAGCTAAGAACGCAATCCTATGTGATGTACAACTATAGCTTTTAAACTATAGCTTTTTTTTGTGCATTCACCATGAAAAGCTTATGCTCCCTTAGTCCATTAGTTGCTGTTTTGTCTTGCCTGAAATCAGAACTCCCCAAAACAATATCTATATACAATATTAACAAACAATATCAATATCAGTGATCAGCCCCATGATTTAGTACTTTGTAGAGGAACCTTTTGTTTTAATTACAGCATCAATTTGTTTGAACATGTCCTAGACTAGGAATACTGTATTTGCCCATTCCTCCTTGCACAACTGTTTGAGTCAGTCAGAGTTTGTGGTGACTGGCAATGCATTCTCTTCCAATCCATCCACAGATTTTCTACTGAAATGAGGTATGTACTCTGACTTGAACACTGAAGAACATTCACCTTCATATCCTTATCCCAACCATTGTTTTTTTTGTTTAGTTTTTTTTGTCATTTGTAATGCTGGAAGGTGTCAGCTGTCTAGCAGAGGGTCAAATGTTTTCCTCAAGAATGTGGATGTACTCGATAGCATCCATTTTTCCTTAAATTCTGACCATTTTTCAAGTTCCTGTTGAAGAAAAAGACCCACATAACTTAATGCTGTCCCCACCGTGCTTCACAGTAGGTGAGATGCATTTTTGTTAGTGTGTTGTGTTGGATTTGGTAAATCATGGGTTCATTGTGGATTCATCTGTCCATAAACGATATTGCCACATGTCATTAGAGTCTATAATGTGAAATGAGACTCAACATGGGGTTTCTTCAGAGGTGGCTTGCTACTTTGCCGTACAGGCCAGCTTTGTTTAAAGTTTGTGAAATTGTTATCACGTGCACAGAATGACAAATCTCAGCTATACAGACTTGTAAGTCCTATTGGTAGCTTCCCTGATCAGGATTCTCATGGCTTGGTTTAGGTAAACAAAAGAAGGCAGGCCGGACGTGTCCTATTCAGAGCACACGCCCGCCTGAATGGAGACTAGATAGGCTGCGAGGACCGAACGCGTGTGACCGCGAACCGAACGCAAAGCGCGGGTACCAGGCGAGAGAAACCCTCTAAAGAGCCCCTAAAAACTAAATACCTCTGAGGGTTGCCCCTCGTACCGATCCTCCAGCTCTAAATGCTCTTGGACCTACCCAGCTATTTCTAGTAGCGCACGGAGACGCGAACGAGCGCCATCGGTAAAACGCGCGCACCAGACGGAGATGGAATCACGATAGAATCACGATGACCCGGCCCCGAACAACGTTTAACACCACACCTATATAGGTCATGGTTCAGCTGTTCGGGATCAGGGCATGATGAGCTGGCAGATAATATGGCTGCCTCACCGATAGCTCTGTAACGGCAACCGGCGAGGACAGCCACACGGTCCAAAGTGCAGGTAGGAACCCTAACAACCAGTAGTGGAATCCTTAAGGACTAGCTGGTTTTATTCTGACTACTACAGTTGATGTTAGCTGTGGGCACCTTAGTCCGATGTATGTTCTAGAAAGTGATTGGTTGTACCTGAGCAAGTTTATAATGGTAAATGTAAAGGGCTGATTGTTATCAAAACCAAGTATTTTATGAATTAACTTATAATCACTTATCAGAAATGTTGAATGTTCTTTTTTCCGTGTCAATGTGATATGAGTGTCAATGTGTATAAGTTTGAAAATAATTCAATATTGTTTATTTAAATTGTTGTGGTATAATGTGGCAAAATGCAAGAGTATGATTTTCTATAGGTCCTGTATATATCCGATAAGTATAAATGTAAGTTTTCTTACCTGTAAAAAGTAAGAGCTAAAAGGCTCCTCTTTATTTTGCTCATTATACAAAAGACCTCCAGCCACAAAGATCTGATTCTCTTTGGTCACCAGACTGCAGTGATTCTTTGGGATCTCTGTCGATGACGATGCTACATAGCATTCATTTCCAGCAGGATCGTAAGCAACAGTCCCTGTATCACTTATCATTAGAATAAGGTCCGTCAGGAACATACCAAAGCGTAAGTTATTATTCAGGATCCCAGGAAGTGCACCCTCATCATCATCCTCTTCTTCATCCTCACCTGAATTGCCCCCTGCTTTCTTCCCTGATGACCCTTTGACTTTAGGAAGTTGCCCTTTATGGGCATCATTGATGAGCTGCAGCTGCTTTTTGAGCTCATGGTTGTGTTTGATCAGTCTGTGCCCTTCTACCTTCTCATTAAAGTAAGAAGGTGGCATCAGACGAAACCGGACACAATGCAAAAGTTTTGGCAGATCTTTTAGCCGTTCCTGCGGATCATGCTCAACCCAGTCCATCAGAGCTTCAAACACCTTCTCCTCCTTCTCCACATTGAGGGAGTCACAGGTAATAATGGCAGCCAGCTCTCCAGAACCCAGCTGCTGGAAGTCTTGGTCACGAATGATGAACTCAAATCGGTCACAGATGTAATCCCGAGCCTTTGAGGCCAACCGTGGACACTCGAGAAGTAACCCTAGTCTGAAGATGGCTAGGCAGTTGCCCAGCATCATCATCTGCTCCAGGTAGGACACACACACACTAAAGATAGATGGAATCTGGTACATGTTGGCCGCCATGAAAATATCCTGGACGTTCTGCTCTGTCAGGTTGATATCACAGGTATAGATGTATCTCAGGATCATCTGTATGACGCCTGGCTCCACATCCTTCAGGACAACTTCCCGTTTTTTGCTCTCCTCCATGTCTGATAAGAACATAGCCTTAAAGTATGGGCTGCTGGCAGCCAGCACAAGTTTGTGGCAGGGAAACTCGCTATCTTTGATCTTCAGCACACAGTCCACAAACTTGTCATTCTCAAGAAGTTCACAGAGACCGCCCTGAAGAAGCGACTGCTGGTAGATCCGTGGTTCTGTCTCTGGGTTCACTGACTCAGCGGCCATCTTTGTCAGAGTTTCGCAGGCAGGGTTAGTTTAATATGTCAGTAGGAGGGCGTCCAGATACTCTCCCACTGCTGGACTGACTGGTTTAAGAGTGAGACCCTGAACAAAAAATGCAGGCCAACTGGGTGTGGGATCTCTTCTCAGCTGTCACAGGCTATCAGCTGTGTGTAATTTTAGAACTGAGTAAAACCACAGGACTCACATTTGGATGGGCTGACATTTGAGTAATCTCCCCTCCCCCTTTAAGCTCTGAAATCTTGACCAGGGGGTTCTACACAAGAGATGATGTGGTGTAAAAGTGGTCTCATATCTCAGAACCTGAAGATGAAACATTGAAGAAATTGATCAAGTGGACAAGAAAATCAATGAAACACATCAGAGAAGTTCCACGTATGAAATGTTATTTTTACAGAGAAGAAGAATGGTGAGAAACTCAACCCAATTTCTTTCTGGATTTTAAACACCACTTAACAGTTTGCCACCCATATACAGAGACTGACAATTACTAAGACATTACAGTCCAACATAATGTATATAATGCAGAGATACCAAGACTGGTAGAGTAGTGAGCATTACCATTAGGCCATTGCCATCTTTAGTTCTTGATTCCTAGTTAGAAAATAGATAGTGACCCAATATCCACGCAACTCATTACAATAGAAATAGCAGATTGCTCAGTGACATAACTGTTGCCTAAGAAAAGATGCCTTGTAATGTCTAACAGGAAACATCAGGTTGGTCATACTTTAATAAAGCACTGAACATAAAAATGAGGGGATATTTCAAAATGAATATGGAGAGGATCCCACAAGAACTGCTGGGCAATCTGATCTTGTCCATGCCCCATACACCGTACTGAGCAGTCAATGTTTGGCAATCTCGTACAGTTTGACTTGCTTCTGTTCACCCCATGAATATGTTAACCCCATTAATATTGCAACTCAGTCAAAATAATTGAGTTCCACTCCATATTCATTATGAAATATCCCATAATCCTCTAATTTATCCCCAGTGCATTGGACCAGAAGAGTTTAGTCAACCAGCCTAACCCTGCACCTGATATTTGTTAAATTATCTGATTTATCAACTTTTGGATAAAAAAATTATCAGGACTAATACAACACAATCCAGCACCTGAAGTTTTACAGAAGAATCTGGGTTTGGTAAATGGCTAAAGAACCGTATCTTTACAAATAGTGAAAAGTGTGATGTTTAGTTGGAAGAAAAACTACTGGAATCATTATCTAGCCTCTTTAAAACGGGTCCAAAATCTTCTTATACACCAGTTTGTGCCAGATTTTTATTTTAGTAAGCAGTATCACTCTGGTGATGTGTTACCAAGTAACATGTGTACAAAGAACTCAGTTACTTAAAGCTATTTGAAATATTCCCCTTGTGGGATGATAAAAGGCTATCTTATCTATTTGATCTTACCCCAATACTAATTCTTATTTTTTTTAGTTTTAGTCCCTTTTCCCTTCAATCAAAGTTGACTTGCGCTTTATATTTCAATCTAACCATTCTTTAGCCTTTTACTGTATAAACTTTTTGTAGCATACTAAAGCATACTTCTCCCGTACCACCATGAACTCTCTAGTCTTATTTATGGTGTGTTCATAATGTGCGATTTTGGAAACATGATTATCACAAATAAAAAAATAAACATTGCCTAAATGCAATACAAAGTTTGGGAAAGGTTATTTGCCTTAGGTCAGCAATGCACTCACTCACAAAGCAAGCGTAATAAATATAACCTCAACCCAATCCAAAACCTTCAAGATGGACTGGAACACTAATTGCGAGCCAGCATAAGTGCCATAATGCTTTGTAGTAAAAAACATCTCTGAAAAGTGGGGTATGGTAATGTTAGATGATATTTTAATGGAGAATATGTAAAGCAGATTTACAGATTTTTACATGTATGTATGCTTGTGTCATGTGTTGTTGAACAATAATCCAATATTATATGAGTACTTGTATACATTATGCACATGTGCACGCAAGTTCTGACACAAACAAGAGAAAGAATGTCAATGATTACTTAGAATCTTTAATTGTTCAATATATTAGATCTGCATAAAACATTTGGCATACCCATTTGCATAACCTTTGCATCTATTTAAATAAAATCAGTCAAATATATAAAATTGCACTTGGTTCACAAGTCTCTTATGGAGGACTGGTGGAATTTTTACAGCAAGTGCACTTGAGGTCTAGTCACAGTTACGACGCCATGTGCTTAACAAACAGACTCGTGTCGAGCAGTGGTCATGGAGACACGCCTTTCTGGGTTTGGTATGGAGGCTTGAACTCAGTCGGCTCTTTTTTTCCCCCATCTAATCGGTTTTTTGCTTGCTTGCTTCAGGTTCCTCCAGCAAAGCTTGTTTTCGCTCACTTTCCTTCACCAGCTGCACACCACAGTAGGTCACCAACAGTACAGAAACAGTGGATATGGGGAAACCTGGGAAGATGAAAATGTTATTAAGAAAATATGATGTTTAATATTTGGCAGTCAGTGTCACATGGACCAAGACCATATGCTTATATAATAATATAGGGTTTAAAGACATAAGTAGTAAATTTCAATTAGCTTATCTCAAAATACAACCTCTTTACTCAGCGTTTCAAAGTTCATATCACTGTGTCTTACATTGGATGCATCCAAATAATGTTTTCCGACTACAAGATAACATGCGATCTTTACATATTTTAGTGTGGTGAATCCAAAAATTACATCCCATTCCACCAGTCACATCCTGTTTTGTGTAAAATTATTATTTAGATATAATAAATACACAAAATAATAATTAATGCGCAGAAAGACAAGCTGAATGGGTAAAAAGAAATGCTGACTATGCTTTGTTTTACAACACCCAAAAAAAGAACATTAAAATATATTTGACTTTGTACAAAAAGCTTATCATGTATATTTTAAGGATAAACTGTGTGACAAGGACAAACCTTGGGTACCACATAAAGTGTGCAGAAAAGCTGAGACAGTGGACTGAATGTAAGAGGAAAATTCTCAGTTTTGCAGTTCCAATGGTGTGGTGAGAGCCTCAAGACCATGTTGATGACTGTTACTTCTGCATGGTAATTATTACAGGCATAAAAGAGAGACAGAATCTTCCATCCAGTACCCAAATCTCCACTCAGCTATAAGACCGGCTGCTCACGTCAAGCCCTGTAAGTCCATGTACATATCTTCAGCACTTTATAAGCCAATTAATTCTGTCAGTCCTATTTTATTGAAATACTCCAACGATGAAGATTTGTGGCCTCAGAAATTTATGCCAGAATGTGCTAGCCATTCACTCAAGCTGATTAACATTTACGCTATTTTAGCAGACGCCCTTATCCAAAGCGACTTACAACTCATACAGTCTTACAATCCAAGCAATTGTGGGTTAAGGGCCTTGCTTAAGGACCCAACTGTGGCAGAGGTGGGATTTGAACCCTGGATCATGAGGTCCAGAGTCCAGTACCTTCACCTTCATATTTTGAATCAGCACCTTTTCATTTGGGTAAATTCAGAAGAAATAATTAGGTCAGCAGAAAACATATTTTCAAATAGAAGTGTAATAATGTACAACTACCAGTCCATCAGAAACAAGTGTTTATATATGGCAGGAGTATGTTAACTATGTTACCATAATGACGATGTATTAAATTCTGCTAATGAAACTAGTCCACTGGAATGATGTTAAATATAAACAGTTGCAATCTTATGTAAAAAAAATTGGATCAGCAAAAGTATAAAACAGCTGCTTAATATGATTCATAAGACTTATTGCTACCAAAATGTGAGAGTAAACCGATATTTTAAAAATGTAATCTAAATTTGAAGAAAAAAAATGTAATCCAAATTTTGCTCCCTTTATGCAACCTCATCTTAAACTTGTGGAGTTCTCCCAGTGTTCACATGGGTTTACTCCAGGTGCTCACATTTCCTCCCTCAGTCCAAAGACATACATTAGATTAAATGACTACACTAAATTGGCCCAACCTGAGTATTTATGACTAGTTTTGATATAACCTCCTGTATTAATGTAGACTTGTGTATGTGATTAAAAGCCATTAATTCTGAAAGCAACATTAAATAAGCAAAATCAATAAATAACCAAACATATTATGTAACCTCACTCTGATGTTCTTACCCTTAAACAGCAGTCTCTTGGCCACCAGTTTGGCAAAGTCTAGGCTGTTCAGTGCGAGGACGTTATAGAGAACTATCTGCCAGAAGTTGACAGCGTTGAATAGTCCCCTGATACGACGTGACGTTGCTTCTGACAAAAGACCCTTTCAGAGAAGTGCATTATTAACACCTTATGGCATGATACGAAGACTGGCATAGGTACATCTGTGGTAAAGTTCTTCATGCATTGCTCTGTCTTACTGACGCATACCTCAATGGTAGAGAGTGGAGGCAGAGAGAAGAGTTTAGCCACCCACAACTCAAAGTTCAGGCCAAAGCAGTTGAAGAAAGACCAGATATAGACCAATTCACAGGGTCCAAGCCACAGAGTCGTGATGGCAAATGTGCATATTGTGGCAATTAGTTCCTTAAAGATGTTGTTGTGGTTGCCACCGATGTAGTCATAAACGTACCTAACATGCACAGGAGATGCAGTTTAGTTTACGTTTAGTAGACACCCTTATCCAGAGCAACATATAAATTTGTAAAATCCAAGCCATTGCAGGACTTGCTTATGGACACATGAGTTGCAGTTTTGCACAATTGGTTAATTAATTAATTATACATTATACTTTTAGTGACCAGTATTAAACTTCTGTATTATGTCCAAATAATTTTTCGAAAGGAAAGTATCCTCATTGAAATATAACTTTTAAAGTTTAAACATAGGGTCCCACACAGGACACGCATGCAAGCATGTACTGGACAGAACACCTGTCTATTGCTGTCAGGGCTCACAGTTGCACATTCGAGATATGATTCCTGATTGGCTTCCTCTGCCCACTGCCCTTCCTCTGCCCCTGCCCTCGTGCCCACATGTTTGGTCTCATGGCACCACAGCGACTCAAACCTATTGCAATGCAGTGATGGGCTAGAGCATTAGACTGCTGCATCACCCAAGCAACCTGCATATGTCTGTAATTTTATTACACACATTTTAAAAAATAAGAGGAACATGAATCCTTTCAGATTATCCATCTGTGTTTTGAACTGTCACAGATCTTAACTGACATAAACAATTAGGGGATACTTAAAATATTCCCTAATTATTGTGAGCAGTGAAGTTACCGAGCATAATTGTGTGATGTTTAATATACTGTATTTTCTCCTTCAAAGGATATTCCGTACAATTGCAGATCCTATAAATAATAATAATAAATAATATAAATAATATTTTATTTTAAAAGCAGGGTAAAACAAACTGTAATGTCACTGTCTTTGCAGAACTCCTCTAATAGCTGTTGCAGCGGTTTCAACTTTGGAGGCAGAGTTTATTTACATTTACATTTACGGCATTTAGCAGACGCCCTTATCCAGAGCGACTTATAACTTATACAATCTTACAATTTAAGCAATTGTGGGTTAAGGGCCTTGCTTAAGGACCCAACTGTGGCAGCTTGGCAGGGGTGGGATACGAACCCAGGACCTTCAGATCCAGAGTCCAGTGCCTTAACCGCTAGGCTACCCCAGTCCCAGCTGTTTATGAGCGCAACTTAATCCTGGGAAATGTACAAAGTAACATACTGCCGTTTCTGTAGTAAAACAGTCCAGTATTTTAGGAGAATCACTAATTCAGTTGAAGTCAATTTGAATGTGCGTTAGTCTTCCTTTTTAAAGAAAGTAAAATGTATATTTAGGTTAAAATAAATGCACTTGTCCTGCTCACTTGCATAGCCAGTCATTGATTCCTCTGTCAAAGTGCCTGTAAACAATGTAAAATACAAAAAAAGTTCATTAAATAGTATTGCATTTCATTTTATGAGACACGTGGAAATGAATTGTGAACACTTACGTTTCAGCAAAGACGTACAACATGGTGATACATTTAGGGGGTTGGGGCGGGTCCAAGTGATCAAGCCGAGACACGGTATTGATTACACCAAACATAACCGCTGCTTTCACCCAGTCATACACCAGGTTTGAATAAGCCAAACCAGCTGGAAAGAGAAAAAAAACAGTCTGCAGGGTAAAGATTAGCAAGCAATGGTACAGCCGAGAAAAACAAGACATATTTCTGTGTTCTGGTTCTCGTTTAGCTTTACAATATCATGGTACAAACTTGACATGCATTCACATAACAATAGGTTTGCTCTATGGTTCAATCAAATACAGTACATATTTTTTTTACCCAACCCTAACCCATCTATATAAATTAGATTTGCATAAAGTAAATGAACAATTCAAATGGGAAAACTGAGCAGATTGAACAAAGTCCATTACCAAGCGGTGGCAGTTTGTGCTGTTGTAATGTTGAGGGAGGATTCTTTCACCAGAATGCTTTCTCTCAGTCTGTGTGACAGCTGTGACTTAAACTAGAGCCTCCTTAGTGGTGGGCTTTCAGATTTTGCTGGACAAGCCAAACACCTTGTGTTGCTAGAGGCTGTGTTTATTGAACCCTCTGACCATGTTGTGTCTACGCCAAGCAGATCAAACATTATGATCATATTAATTCTGTTTCTGATATTTGTTATTTAGCCTGTCCTTTCTGATCTCAATGATAAAACAATGAAAGAAGAAAGATGAAACCGACCTAAAGACCAATCTGACAGATCTTTCACCAGCTTCAAGTCATTCGGGATGGTCAAAATATACAGGTAATGGAAGAACACGTCAACCACTAAGATGGCCCCGAGGTGCGTCAAAGCATGGATGATGATGTTCCACATCTCTCTGTTTTTACGAATCAAGTTCGGATTGTTAGCCTGGGAACACAAAGAAATAAGGTGCAATATATTAATACTGTATATTAACTCTTCTTTCTGATATAAGAGTATGGTCACACCCGAATACGGCAGCTTGCTTATCCTGGTCAGGGTCGTTATGGTATGGAGCCTAATTTGCTGGGCACAGACAGGTGCACTCTGGACCTGTTTTTTTTTTTTACTACTATGTGCTATTTCCTTCTATTAAGAAAATCACCTGCGACTGTGTCTTAGCCAATTTCGTAATTAGGTTTGCATAAAGATTCTATTATTAAGTCCACATCAATTTGGGATTGCTAACACTGGTGCAATAACGGTGCATAAGGGTACTTGACCTTAAACATCTCTTTTTTTTAAAACACAAATTAGGATTCAGTGCAGTTAAACTGATACAACATATACAGTACTGTACAAAAATTCTTGGACCAACACTTGATTTGTTGTTTTAGCAATAGTATAGTGACCACAACAATTAACACAATATTGTATATTACAGGAATTTCTAGCATGATTTTCACTCCATAATACTTCTTGTGACCCCTTTCACTTGTTCCAATGCTAATAAGTGGTTTCTTGGCTGCTACGCTTCCAAAAAACCCATTCTTTATTGAGCTTCTTCAGACTATAAAAGAGTCAACTTGGCGTCCTGATGAATCTGTCAGAAGTAAGGGGAGGTCACATGTCACTGTAGCTCGTAGAAGCTGTTTTTCTTTTTGTTTTTATTAATACTGTAGATGGTCATCATACCATTTGCTCAAAAATGGCATACATGATCTAATGATGGCCTAAGATTTAGTACAGTGCCCTATACCTTACAAACCCATGCAAATGTTTGCTTTTTAGAAAATTTTAATATTAACGACTCTAACAAATGTATTGTCTATAGCAAGTGAGCAACTGACCTGCTCATGGAATTGATCGAATGTCATTATGGGTCCGAAGAAGAAAAAGGGGAGGTAGAAGTTATACTTGATTAAATCCATGAAGGTGTAGTTGCCATCTTTCTTCTCGCAGTTCTCCAAGGCAAAACTCATGCAGCGCATGATGGAGAATCCACAGCCTCCACAGAACAGGATGTCCTGAAGGTCAAAGGTACCTGTCACGAAGCCAGCCTAGGACAGTGGAAAATTAATTCCAAATCAGTAAGAGTAAAATGCTCTGTTATCTTTTCTTGTTCCTTGGAGGTGTTTCAAATGAGAAAAGCATGTGCTCTACATTTATATCAATTAGCAGACACCATTATCCAGAGTGACTTACAAGTAATGTGTTCTTATCTTGCTCAGGGACCTTAACCACTAGGCCACCACTGTTCCACGAGCAAGCATTATTATTTTGAAATGGAACCAATAATATTTTTTTTTGGCAAATAAGAAATTATTGGAGCTAATAACTTCTTTGCCCGTTTGTATGACAACCAACAAATATGATACTGTTGTGGAAAGACTCTTTCCTAACGATGCTCCCATTTTCAGGGTGATAATTCACCATACATTCTGCTCTGAGTGGTGTTATTAACAGACAGATTAATATCACATTTTGAACATTTTCACCACAGTCCCTAAAGTTAATAACATGTTCTAGAATGTAGATTTCCAACTGCTTTATCCCATTAAATCCCAACACCCCAACCAAGAAATAACTCCGGATTTGGATAATATGGGTATCTGAAATATATAGTGTCTGTTAAGTGTATCTGAATCCTTGATTGCTTTTTTATTTTTTTTATTTATTACAGGATTGCTATTTGATCCATTCATTAGATAATTTTCTCATTATACTATACACTATATAATTATACTATTATACTATATACTATATACTATATAAGTTACATTTTGACCATACATCTGAATGATGCGTAGGATACTGTGTATGGGACTGTGGTAGCCTAGTGGTTAAGGAACTGGACTCTGAACCAGAAGGTCCAGGGTTCAAATTCCACCTCTGCCAAGCTGCCACAGTTGGGTCCTTGAGCAAGACCTTTAACCCACAATTGCTTGGATTGTAAGTCGCTCTGGATAAGGGCATAAAAATGCTAAATGCTGGAAATGTAAATGTGTATCATATTATAGAAAGTCCTCAGAAGCGTAAAAGTAGCTTGTGCTAGTCTGGTGAATGTAGGATGTAATATGTTGTAGTGCCTGTAATGAAACAGCCCAGTCTCTCTGAAATAAAAGAGAGAGAATTACCTTTGTCTATAAACATTCCTCGGGTACAGCAGCTCACCTGCCAGGAGCTGAATGGTTCCATCTTGAATGTGGCCAGGCTGGTGAGTCCGGCTACAAAGCAAAGCCATTTTCTCTTACCGAGTGCCACACTGTACAGGAGAATGCAGTGTGACAGGATAAGAGAGATGTATGTCCAGCCCATGATGATCAACACGGTCACAAAGCCATACAGCATGTAGATCAGAGACCTGTGCTGTGGGTCAGGATGAGGAAACGTTAGGAAAGAGACATGAAGGTGTATATTATCTTCCTTTTATACATATTAATAAAACTACTCTATATATTAGTCAAAAATGCTTTTGGCAGTTTTTGTGAATAGTCCACAACCGTGACTTTTGACTCACTGCATTTTTTTGCAGTGCTCAGGTAGCTTAGTGGCAAGCAAGATTAAGATTTATTTGCTTACCATACCTTTAATGCAGAAGGTTTACAATGTAGTGCTTGTAATATCAGTTTTACTGTATAATTTTCTGTGAGTGTTCTGTAAAAGCAGTTACTAATAAGAATAAGCAAGTAGCAATATGAAGGTACTAAAGTAATGAAAGTACTAAAGTAATGAAAATATTAAAGAAGCCGTCATAATTGTTTCTGTTTCGTAAGCTGTTTTTGAAATATAATTGTTACCTTACACCCATCAATACCAATCTTCAGTGAAAGCAGAAAAAAAAAAAATAAATAAGAGCACATTTGGTATTTGGTACAATGCACTGAGATACTACAGTATTTCACAAAAGTGAGTACACACTTCACATTGTTGTGAATTTTGTGTTATGTCTTTTAATGGGATAACACTGATGATATGACACTGTATAACAGTGTGAATTTGTTGTGCCCTCAAAATAACAGCACACAGCCATTAATGTCTTATCCACTGTCAACAAAAGGGAATACACAAAAAGTTCCCAATAAGCCATTTTTCCTCCCCAGTATCATGTGACTTGTTAGTGTTGCAAGGTCTCATGTGAACAGGGAGGTGTGTAAATTTGGGGTCAGCCTGTCAGTGCTCAGACCATACACCGCACACTGTATTAAACTGGTCTGCATGGCCACTGTCCCAGAACGAAGCCTCTTATAAAGACGATGCACAAGATAGCCCTCAATGCGATCTGATGAGACCAAAATAAACTTATTTGGTTTACAAGCATGTCTTGCCTAAAGTTAAGCATGGTGGTGGAAATGTCATGGTTTGGGTATGTACAGTGCATCCGGAAAGTATTCACAGCGCTTCACTTTTTCTTCATTTTGTTACGTTACAGCCTTATTCCAAATTGTATTAAATTAATCTCTTTCCTCAAAATTCTACACAAAATACCC
>JAUZSU010138191.1:0-15817 GCA_034780255.1 Parotocinclus maculicauda | reverse complement strand
GGTGACCATACACCCTACTGAACAGTCAATGTGTGGCACTCTCGTCCAGTCTGACATGCTTCTGTTCACCCCCATGAATATATAATTGCTACTCAATCACGATACTGGACTTTGCATCTTCTTATTCACATAATCAAACTTTGACTTTTCTGATGATCTTGTTTAATTAAATAAAATCAAATGCTTCTCATTTTGAAATATCTAATTTTTGCAAGTAGTGCATGTGAAATAACTAATACACTTGTGGTTTAACTGAAGCAAAAAAAAAAAACCCCAGTCCTTGCCAGAAATACATAGGCTGTTACAGCAGAAAATGGGTACCATTTTATTATCCTATTAATTTCCATGGGTCAGCATCACTGCACCTTCTAAGCTAATGCAATAGTGACTTACATTTTTCTCAGAGCAGGTTTGATGAAAAACATATGACACAACTCATTGTTGACATTTTATTTTTGAAGAATGACGGCTGTTTTTCTGAACTGAACACTGCTGGATTCTTTCTTATATGTTTGTTGAGTAGTTGTTGGGCCCATTTCATTCCATTTCAACCTGCATTTTACCAGATGTCCACAAGCAGTCCACTGTACACTCTTTTCAGTTTTACACAAATTTTTTAAAAAAGACAACCCAAATAGAAAAGGCAACAACCAGACAGACTACTTAATACATCACTAATGATACACAATGTAAAAGACGAACTAGCTAGCAATCTGAAAGTGTTGGTCATAATGTTGTAACATTGGTAATGAGGCGTGCATTGTGTTGAATTAAAACGTTAGTTGCTGCATATACAATATATAAGATCGGAGTGCTTGCATGCATGTATAGAAATGTACACTGCATTAGTATAAGCATGTGAGACTGAGAGATTTGGTTGCTGCATTCTTGAATTCCAGTATCAAGCCATGACTGCCTTTTTTTAAAAACACATGGCACATAACAGCAGATGAACCTAAAAAAGTGACAATTCTTGCAGACACACGCACGCCAGTCCAGTTTCATGGTAATAGATGATACATTGACAAAATAGTGGCACAAGAATATTGACACTGAGCAAGAGAGCAAGGTTACAGTTGCAATATGTTGACAGCAATACTGTGATCATAATAATAGTTAAAGGAAACATATAAAAATACAAAAATACATAGGATACAATATGAAGATACACATAATACAACTACAAAGGTGACTGTAATATCCCTCATTTTACTGTGCATGTTGCCAAAATGAAATCAAAGAGCTCCTTCATTTAGCTAGGCTTCATGTAGATTTGGCCTGGTATAAACCAGGCAATAAGAAAACACTACACACTCACAATTTGATTCAGTCAAAAAATAAAAAAAATTAAATATATAGTATGAAATGAGCATTGAAATTTCTGTCTTTTTTTTTTTTTCTTAATACAGATTTGGAAATGCTTCTCTTGGTTTTAATGTAGAGTATTTAAACACTTGATAAAAATGTGAATTTGCTTGTAAACACCAGTTTTCTCATGTTATGGAGTAAAATGACCACATGAGAAAAGACATTTAAAAAATAATACATAATAAACACATACATAAATGAATACTGAATTAAAACTGGGATGAAAACGAACTGCGGACACCCCGTATGCCGCACATGCACCGCCACTCTGAGTGGTCAAAACACTCAACCTTACAGTACATTGTTTTCAACTACAAAGACAAGCTATATACAAGGTGAACACCTTTAACACTATTCTGATGCCTTCTTTGTTTTCATGCTAAAAGTTACTTGTACTGTAAGTAAAAAGTATTCAAAAGTAGGTATGTAAAAAATAAACTAAGTACAACAGGCCAATCTACTAAAGCTTTCACATTGTCCCAAGTAAAACTTATAGTCACACATACAGAACAACAAAATCAAGTTCATTGTAGTCTTCTCAAATTCATTCCAGACTGAGTGCTTCAATCAAATAAATTCAAATGTGAAATGAAAGCAAGGAGACTGGTAAAGGACTTAAGTGCTTTAGATCAAATCTGACTTTATGCCTCTTGTCTCCAACAGTTGAAAACAGGGAAATGTTTTAAAAAAGTGCAGCGTTTTGTTTTGTTTCTTTTGTAAAGAAGCTTACGTACCTATACTGAGGTACTTTAATACAACAGGTACCACAGGACTCAGGGTTCTGTAGTCTGGTTAAATTCAGATTCTGGTGTTTAGATTCAGATGATGACTTCCGGTCCATTATTGGGGTGTATAGTTCTGTAACACGATTGACAGACTGATTAGTGTAATTGTTTTAAATGTTTAATCTCAGTCGAAGCATCTCTAAAACTTGCAGTTGGAGCTTAAGCTCTGTCAGTCAGGAGGTTAGGATGGCAAACTACTGAGCATTGTCTCCCAAACACAAAATCCCAATTTTCTCTATCTCTTCCCTCTAACTCTTTATATCTCTCAAACTTTACTGTGCAGGGGGCACCGGGGCATTGGGATGGAGTGAATCCCCTGCTAGTGGAGTGCTGGAGTCTGAGAGAAACATGGGAGGAAATGGAGCATAGAGAGAAAGATGAGAGCAAGCAACACCAATCATGTGCTCAGTATGTAAGGATTAACTGCCAACATCAAACAAATACATGTTCCAACATTAAACGATTTCGTACATGTCAGTAATCTTGATATTGGAAAGAACAGGTATGTGCACCTAGTCAGATGCACAGAGTTTGAAAACGTGTACCTGTGTGTGTATGATGAATAGGTATGCTCAGATTCTCTCACCGTGCACTGCTGCAGTCTGTGTGTTGTTAGTTGGAGAAGTGTGAGACACTGATGACGGAGGAGCTTCAGTAGTGGGGTTGGCAGAGGCTGCTTGGACAAGGTTGGCCACAGGAGCCGGAGCAGTAGCATTGGTAGCTGATTGGTGAGTTACAGGTGGTGTGTTGCCAGGCTGATTGCCAGGTTGGTTGGAATGGTGCTGGTGCTGTATCTGTTGGAAGTGCTGCTGGCGAGCTCTCATCTCCGCATACTTCAGCTGCTCCATGTGGAATGACTGACGGTCGGCAAGAAGCTGCTGCCTCTGGTACTCCAACTACACACGCACACACACATTGATACTTACAGCACTTGTATATTCATCACAATCAGTAAGTTTCTCAAGTGCTTTTAAGTCAGAAACGCTGCAGAACTTATAGTAACTAAAGCTTGTAGAGGCACATCGGACAAGACAAAGCGTAAATTTGTGCTGTATGCTTGCAGCTAATTCAATTCATGATTACACATTTATATAACAACACAAAATGAAAGAACATCTTTAATCTCAAACTGCATATTTGCAGTGTCGCTGGATATACACATCAGTGCAGTACTGTGCGAAGTCCATTGGATTAGTTGTTTTAGCAATGGTATAGTGACCATAAATAACATTGTTATTCCAGTTTTTTATGAGCTTTAGCATATCTTAGCCTTTTCACTTTGTTCCTCTTATAAAAATATAAAGACCATATCTTGGTCTACCATGGTCAACTTGGCATCCATGGTGCTTCTATAACTGTAAGGGGAGGTCACACTAAATACTTGCCACAGTTGACTATAGAAGATGTATTTTCTGATTAGCCACTAATAAAGATACTGAGAAATAATTATATATGGTCCTTATACTATTCCTAAAATGATGGTCTATTTAATCTAATAGTGGCCTAAGACTTATGTACAGTAATGTGCGAATCACAACATCTGCGAATTGTTTAACTCTTTAAAATGCTGAAGGTGGAAAGTGCATTTAACTTTTATAAACAACAGATTGCCTTACTGCTTCTCTTTCACGATCCATGATGGTCTCCAGCTCCTCAAAGTGTCTTAATTTGATCTCCAGTTTTTTCATCTGTGTCTCGACCAGAAGAGCCACAAGAGACTTGATTTTCCTCTCTTCTACTGCAGCCAGGTGCTTGAGAGAGAGAGAGGGATATTTTTAAGGTTGCTGCCAGCACTATCCAACAAGATATACATGTGTGGTCTCACTCCTGCAGAGTTCTTACCTTGGCTTTAACAGCAGCAGCAGCGAGGGCAGAGGCAGCTGCTGTGGCCAAATTACCCTCCCCAGCTTCTCTTTCCACCTTAGCTTTTTTATTCTCTGTCTCATTTTCTCCTTCCCTCTGACCCTCCTCTGGTATCTCCTTCCCATCTTTTTCCTTCTCTGCATCACCTGAAGGGAGTGAGAGAGAAATACATCTTATGTCGATTTTGGACAACACGCATTTATGGCTAAAATTAACAAATTGGTTGCCATTTTAAATGGCAAAATAATTATATTAGAGATTATTACTATGTCAATAATTTTAGTTCAGAAACAAACTGTGTGCACGTACCAAATGTTTTGTGCTCACATAATGCAAGTGTCTCTAGATACACAGAATACAAAACGAAAAAAAAAAATAAAATAAAATATCAGATCACATGTGTAAATCATCACAACATGTGAGTCAGTTTCAGCATTGTCACTACATGCTGCTGTTGAGCTGGCTGTTGAGGTGACTTATGGCCACAACGTCCAGAGTTAAAAGACAGATTTACATTTTCTATTTTAATAGTTAAGACCTCGACCGTTAGTGAACAGCCATTAATGGTGCACGCCTGTACTTTCATTTAATATTATTATTCTCATAATTCCGTAGTGGAATCTGCTGTCTGGCAGCAATGGGTAAAGTGGATAGTGCTCTATATACTATGTAGAAAATAGTCAATAAGAGACCATTTCAAAGCCCATAACTATGGGTGCTTCAGAGGGGCAAGCATTGAAAATGTGATATATTGCGGTAAATGCGTTATGTGCATTTAATTCAGTTGGCATATATATCACTCAAATTATTTTAGTAATATTAAGTAGAGTTCTCCAATATTATTATCATCATCACTTTCCTTACTAGCATCACTTTACTTACTAGCACTACATGCAAGTAAAAACAAATATAATGCCATGGGTGCCACAAAATGGTACATGAAGGAATAAAATGTAAATGTTTATCATACCCATTTCTGAGTCGGTCTTCTCTGCCTCTCTTTCTGTTTCTGCTTCCCTTGCTCTTTCATCTTCTTTCTTGCCATTCTCTCCCTGTTTCTCCTCCTCTTCACTTGTCCCATCCTTTGCTTCCTAGATTACCAAACATACAGAAATAGCATATGTGACAAATACACAAACAGGATTATTACAATGCTATTACTGACGGTGATGACTGCTTCCATGACTGACTGACTAGGAACTCCGACACTATATGGACGTAGCTCCTTACCTTGTTGTCTCTCTTATCCTCACTGGATTGACCATCGCTGCTCTTGCTTTCCTCACTGCTCTCTTCTGCTGTAACAACAAACATTTTCATTTCCTTTTTTTTCTTGTGTAAGGCTGACCATAGAAGTGTTGTTTTTTTACCAGTTGTTTCATGTACCTGAACCTGTACGCCTGTTTGCTACAATATGTGTAACTATACCATATCCTCAGCAGCAGAAACTACACAGTGTGGATGCTACACTCTTTACAGTCTACATCATTAAATATGCAAGTAGTTTGATACATTTTCATTATTATACTAAAAGAAAAATATTTTTATTAGTTTTCCAATACAGGTTAACGTAAATATATCCAAACAAACCCTATCACACCCACACAAAGCACAACCACAAGCTGTAAGTTGCTCTGGATAAGGGCGTCTGCTAAATACTGTAAATGTAAATGTAAAATGTAAACCACAACAAAGGAAGTTCCACCATCAGTTATCTTGTAATGCATTCTGTGATACATTTCCTTCACTGTGAATAGCAGCTGTTAGGCAGGATAACATAATGCAGTGTGTGCATGTGAGCATGTTACCAGGTTTTTCGGAGTCCTCCAGGCCAGTGCCCGCAATGCCGCTACCCTCCAGGCCATACAGTGGATCTGGTCTTCCACTCACCCTGGCTGCCTCTTCCACTCTTCGCACATGAGCCTCTACCAGAGCCGCCGGCACCTCCTCCTTCATACGGGAAAACTCCTCTGTAGAAAACAAACACACAAAAAAGAGCATTCAGCATCCAATATATATGGTGTATTCAAGGTTTGAAAATAAACCGACAACAAAATAGCTCTCACAGCATTTTAATGGGAATGTTTTTTTTCTTCAAATGAACTGTTTAAGTAGGAACACAAGTAAATACTGAAACAACTGACAAAAGATAATATTGTCATTACAGGCAATCATCTATGTGTAATTATAATTTACTGACAATGTGCTACCAATGCTTGTTTCCAAGGTGTTTGTGTTTTAAAGAAATATGCAGTTGGATATGCAGTATGCAGTAAATCCTCACCTAAAGCAGACTTGGCTGCAGCGGATGCCACTCTTGGGTCGACTACTGAAGCCAGAAAGGCGACGGTGCTCATAACAGGGTTTCCTGCCTGGCTGAATGGCACAGGTTGATAAGCCAGCGGACCCAGAGTAGATGAACCGTCTTCCAGATATGGGTCTTCAATAGGCAGTCTCAGAAAGTGAAGAATGCACTCGTCCTGTGTGCGGCTGCCCACATGCTCCGACACCTTGTTCCAGTCATCTTTGTACATCTCCAGCCCCTGAGCAAACAGGAATCAGATGTGTGCTTTTAACATGTGCAAAAGAGCAGATATGTTTTTAGTGTATGTATGTATGTGGCACCTCAAGCAGCAGCAGAGTCTCCTGCTCAGTCCACTCCCGTGTAGCACTGGCTGCATTTTTACCCTGTAAAAGAATATGAAGCGCGTTCTTTACTGTCTATTCATTCTCCAAAGACGACTACCCACAGTATCAGCAGAACACATTCCACTTACAGTCCACTATAAAAGATCACAACTGTGCATGTTATCAGGTGGAATGGATGTGGCACACTTAATATTGGTATTTTCTTAGATTTCTGGATAAATCTGGGCTTGACATGATGCTGCTTTTTTTAAAACAATTTCACAATTAAATGGTTGAAAAAACTAGCAGAGTGACAGAACTTTGACAATGTCAATGTACCCTGTCTTTATGCCCCTGCTATTTGTATTCACTGTTTGTTTGAGACCAGTATAGGAGAAAAAGGACAATCCATTTAGCCTGTCTTTAAACATTTTATTGATTTGAAAATCCTATTGTGATATGCTTAATAATTCACATATGGTAGCCTTTAACCAGTGTATTTTTGTAAGGTTTGCAGAATGGCCATGCCTTTGCAGAAGTACGAATGGTATGGTATCATTAGCACATTGTATGTCTGTGTTTGTGTAAGAGACCGTTGAAAGGGAAAGGCACAAAGAAAAGGTACAAAGAAAGTTTTCTGGAAAGACAAGGGTAAAACATAGATGAAATTTCATATAGCACAAAAACATTTGGGGGATCTGAAAAGAAAGAAAATAAAAGTAAAACAGAGGTAAAAGAAACTAAGAAAATTAATTGGAGTACCACTAAAGTAAAAAAAGTTGATGAGAAAAGGAAAGAAAGAGGAAAGAAAACATTTCAGGCTTGTTTTTTAATGTAGCATAATAAAAGTAAAATTAATTTGAATTTTAGTGGATTTAAAATACCACAGTAATTTGATAATTTTAGATGGCACATCCTTTGTTGCACCACTTCATCCACATCAACTGGGGACAACAACTTATAAGCAACAAAATATATTTAAAATGAACTTCTGATATGCTTGCATTACACAACTACTTAAATAGAGTACATGCCTATGTGCTACACTTTACCTTGGATGGACCACTCTTTTTGCTATACATGTCTGTTCGAAGCCCAAAGTTTTGCAGATCTGTTGGCTTTTCCTTGACTTTATCTGGGAAGGACATCATCTGCTGCGTGGACGGCGTCTACAGAGCAAAGAGAACATGGGGAGGGTTGAAATAAAAATCTATCATTTAAAGCTACCATTGATTAGGTGAGGAGAATGTACGCATGTGATTGCATATATGCGCATCAGTGCGTGACTACCTGAGAAGTTTTAGGCTGAAGCGGTACAAGGCTGGATGGAGTGTCTGCCAGAACATGGAAGTGAGAAGTGGGGGGTGGTCCCATGGGAGTTGGACGACTCTCTGAATCCACTTGATAATTGATCAAACCCCACTGTTCTAGAAATGCATGTACCCTGTACATATCCATACACACAGAGTTATAAAGTATTTGAATCCTGCTGTTTATACGTCACTGTAGGAGCTGCACAATTCCTAATAACTTACAATGACACACTAGAACTGAAAGAATAGCTTGTATGATAAAAAGTTATGTTATCAATGTTCTCCCATACAGACCTCATGATGGCGCACACATCTCCGGCAAGGTTTCTCCGACAAGCTGTAGAGGTCAAATACTCCTGCGGATTCAACCGGTATGTGTCAATCATGAAGTTACGGTAGGCCAGGTATCTGTCATAAAGAGAGAGAGAGTAGGTTTTATACTATTAGCTGTCACAACACATGTATATGCATTCAATAAGGAAAATGTATATGCATTTACTGACATCTCAGGGGTTTTTGATTTGTTCTTTCCATTAAAGAACTCAGGCAGAGCTCGACGTTCTATAGCATGAACACTAAAACAGGGAGAGGCAAAATTGGAGGAAAAAATATATTAGAGATCAATGTAAAAGTATTACTATACAACACTTTATTACAGTTGTTATTATTACAGAGAGTCAGTAGCATTCTGGAATGTTGTATGTGGTCAGATTACCTGTTGTAGTCAAACCAGGCAGCATAGCTAGGAATAATGATATGGTGAGTCTGCTCAGTCACATTATCTTCATGTAGATCAGAACCTTTCACAGGCTCACCCTTTATGCTGGGTGAACCCTCCTCTTCCTCCTATACCAAAGGTAAACACACAGGAAAAGGGTAACATGTAGTAAAGGCGCACCACACATCAATATGAAGGTTTGTTTGCTACTACAACAGTGCTTTGCAGAAAAATTTTTGAAATATGAAGTTATTGGAAATTGTAGACACCCTTGGTCTGCCCCACTGACTCAACCCGTCACTCCTCCAGCGAGGTGGAACACACATAGATGCACATTCAGACAGACTCAGAGTCAAACGTTGGACACCAACATACTAGTGGTCGACCTACTCACAGCACGAGCATTGTTCAGACCTTTGCCGTTTCTCAATATGCATACAGGTCTGGACTTGCTTTCTTGTGTACTTATGAAGTATCACCAATTGCAGCCCAAGTGCTGTTCCATTTCAAAGTATGCATCTAGCCACGTACGCTCCAAATGCCTGAATGTGTGCTCTGCCCTGGTATATGTGTACTATGACAGTGAAATATCCAATAATATAAGATAACTCCCAACTGGATGTATAGTTTTCACGTACTACTGTTATCCTCTAAGTCCAGCTGCATATTTCCTGGCACTAAAGTGAAAGTCCAGAGTTTGGCCTTCTGGTACTATAAACTAACTAATTACATTATTTAAATGCGAAATAAGAAATTATTAATATCCTGTGTATGTAACACGGTGCTTGACCCTTGTTTGACAGCACATGATACAATCAACCAAGCTCATACACCATGGAGCTCTGAAATTGAGAATGCAAGAAATGGAACGCAAATCATGGTGGGTCAGCATTGTGAAGCACTGCTCTACCATCTAGGAAGTGCTAATAAAATATATCAAAGAGTCTACACTGTTGAACAATTCAATGGCAAAATTATGTTAAAATTAAATTATGCAAAATTACTGAATTATACCTTTCCCACTGTCTCCATAGACTCGTCCTCCTGCTCATCTATAATGAAAAAATATAAATAGTAACAAAGATTAGTGTTTTATGAAAATAAATATAATTAATTCCAAACACACAGAGCTGCAAAAACCACCTGCACATACACCAACATCTCAACTCACCTAGGTCAGTCCCTCCTTTGACTGGAGTTGAGTCCGAGTCCTTTTTGGTCACTACACCCAAACCCACACACACATTTTACACCTAGTTTAAAACTTATACTACAGCTTAACATGTTGGTCATTGTCTATTAAAGGAAACTAATATAGCAAGACATCTAAAAACAAATATGATCAAAATTCACTAACTGAAAAAAATCAGTTGCAGCAAGAAGGATCAAATGAAACTTTATGTGTGTGAATGTAATTAAGATATATGTAAGTGATTACAATATAGAGCAAAATAATATGTTTATTGGGTAAAACTGTACAATTGCACAGAGGCTCCAGTTACCCTGTTAGGTCGCGTCTAGCCAGGATACAAGACGAGCTATGTTTTGGCATTGGAAGCAAACAGGTTGTGTATAATATCTCGTGGCATATTTGCCCATAGATGTTGCAGCTGGACCTGTAGATTTAGCACACTTATAGGTTGCCGTAGTTGGTCCAATAAATGCTAAGTTGGTGATAAATCTAGGGTTAAGGTAAGAAACTGTTGAAATCTGGCTGAACCATTCTGTCACAACCGGTGCAGAGGAAGGCGGAGGCAAAGACAACGTGCAGAAAATAGAGGTTTATTGTAAACTAAAAACAAAGAATGAAGACCCTACCTCACCTGCGTCAAACATAAAACAAAGTCCAAATGATAATGAGCAAAAGAGAAAACTTTGCGCCGCATGAATGCGGGCAAAGCCTATAAGTAGTCCTAGCTGATCCGAAAACATGTGGTCTTGAACATAGTCGTATCCCAGCATAACCTGGATTAATCAGCAGGGATGATTCAGCCCCATTCTGTAGCAGTCCAGGGTTCTCGTTCACGACTCCACTGGGATTGTGGTTAGTTGTCAATAGCAGGACACGTAATGGGCACCATTACAACAAACTACCCTCTGCTGAGCACCTGGAAATTGTCCAGACAGGGGCAGGGGTGTTTAGTGAAGGTGCCATTGGTGTCTGGATAGTAGACAATGTAACTGTGGGAGCTGCTCAAGCTTGTCGGCAGATTAAACGATCCTCTCTATCTTGGCAAATTCCTGTTTGCTGTGTGTGTGTGGCAATTCGTCAAAGTGTCCATCCTGCTTCTCTCAGTCAACTGGGCTTCCACTGCGTCGCAGAGGCATGTCTAGCAGTCAACAATATCTAACCAAGAGGTACACTAACCAAAAGTTACCTCTGGTAGCCTTTTTATAGGGTAACAGGGAAAGCACTTTAATGCCCTTTTGTGGCAATGCTCAGTGTCTAATCAGGCCATACCTGTAATCATTTACATATTTGCCTGAGGTATAACTGAATGGTTTTTGGTTTTGAAGCAATTTAACATTTCTATCTGGGTGCGTCAATTTTGTTGTCAGTTAGTATATTATAAATGCATGACTATGTGCGTGTTACCTGTTTTATTCAGAGTAGCCTCCTCTGTTGCAGGTGCAGGTGATGGCTCGTCAAGATCTTTAGTCAGATCCTCCTGTTCCTCTTCCCTCTGACCACGCTTGGACTTGTTGTAAGGGGTAGTGGGTCTTAAACCACATACAAACTCATTTTAAAATAGCATCAATCCAAAGGTTTCATTAGCTTTGTGGGGCACTGGAAGCTGTGAAGTGCCATAAAGAGGTATTTTCTCATACCCTTTCTTGGTGTTTTTCTTCTTGCTCTCCTGTGGAGGTGGAGTGGGGGATGGAGAGGGTGACCGCTTCCTTTTCTTGGCATTGGCAGGTTTCTTATCTCGCTTCTCATCCGGAGTACTCACTTCATCTGTCAGAGTCTTAGCCGAAATCCTTTTCCTCCTTGTGACACCTTCCATAACCTCATAGTCCTCCTCATTCATCCACTCATTATACTGGTCCAAATCCAGAATCCACTTAGCGTGAACCTACTCTCATGTAAACATACAATGTTAAAAGAAATCCGTAAGAACCTGATTAACTACTTAACTAATTAACTGATTGCTAATTAACTAAAGCTGGATGAAATAATAACTTAAGAGAAACTGTGCAGAAAAAAAAAAAAAGAGCGAGCGAGAGCAGTCAGACCTTCCGGGGTTTCTCTGAACTAGGTGGATCTTCTACTACTGCCTCAACTTCACTTGCTGAAATCCACGTGTCATAACTGCACAAATAGAAACAAAACAATAACATAAAGCAGACATGGAGTCATCATTAATATAGTAATATCTCCTTTTCAAGTATGTTGCAGGTGGTGAAATTAAAAAAGTTTAGTATATGTTATTTTACTGCCTTAAAAATGTGTGTGTGTGTGTGTGTGTGTGTGTGTGTGTGTGTGTGTGTTTGTATGTGCCATTATTGATGTTTTGTTTACTTTTTATTGCCTTTAATTTCATGAATGATGAACTATGCATCAACTATGTACACAAGTAAGAACTATGATACAGTTTATGTTGTTTACACTAGTTTACACTTTTAGGACACAGACACAAGCAGAGACTTGAAATTTAAAAGTTTATACTCTGTTTAATGCTTCAAGCACCTTGCCCGGCATGGCCTTAGTAAGCTAAATTTATTTATGTTTATATCATGCACATTTATATTTTGGTTCTACACTGTGTGATTGTTAATGTGTGCTCAGTATTGTGTATGGAAGTGTTCAATTTGTGTTTTCAGTGGTATCTTTGACACTTGTACATATCAGTTTTCTTGTGAAATACACTTTATATTTACTTTAAAGTAGCATAAAAATATGTGACTATGATAATGTCTAATCACCAACCATTCTAATCAATTACCTTTTTCAAAGAACTTAATGCGGTCATTAAACCTTGCATATACGTGTGTGTGTGTGTGTGTGTGTGTGTGTGTGTGTATGCATGTGGCCATACCTGTCAGGCCAATAACCCCAGTGTAGCAGCATCTGTTTATCTCTCTTCATGACAGGGCGGACCCATTCCTCTACAAAAGACAACACAGCAATGCACACAAAGTCATACACTCTTACCAGTTTAGTTGAGGCACTGGTGAATTTTCATTTCTTGATCCGAATTTTTTTCAGGAACTAGTAATATTATAAAAAAAAAAAATAATAGGATGACAGTTAAAATTCTCTATTTAGTACAGTGGAGACCTGTGAGTCTCTCAGCTGTGACTCTGACCTGGCCAGACGCTCCACATACACATTTCCTGTGTCTTTGGGAGAGAAGGTCAGATGAGAAATCCCCTCCCAGCCACTGCAATAATGGGCCCTGTTAGCTTTTTTTTGGTACCAGCAAAGATAAATTGATTTTTGCTTAAAAAAAAAAAAAAGTCTGCCATGAGCCAGTAAAACCAAGCAGTTGGCAGCTGCAAGCGATATAGTGGAGGGTGTTATATTGTGGAACCAAAAATATCTCGGTTTACATGTTTATTGTACGTAATTTGAGCCAACGATTCTACAATTGAACATGTTATTAAGAATATCCCCCTACTTGTTTAGGTGCTTGTTGAGCTATCCAGAACTTAAAGGTTTTTATTCCACTTGAAATGTTGGTCAGACATTTGAGATTCTGACTCACCATCCTCTAAGCTGGCAGGGATGGGCACGACCACGTGAGAACTTGATTGTTTATCATCAGTTACAGACCCCTGAAACACATATAAGCACAATCACAGTAATGTAGATAAAAACACATCCAAACCAGTGTAACAACAGTCAACACACATGCAGCTGAGGAAGTTACCTGGTGCCGTTTAACAATGTCCTTTAGTTTTCCTAGCAGCTTGGGCTCAATCTCTGAGCTCAGGTAGATTACAGGTCGAGATAAACAGTTGTTCTACAATGAGCAGAGGGAAATTTTCCTTCTTAAAACGATTTAATGAAAACATTTTATACCACTGTTATTGCTACATGTTGTGGTTGAACACCCCTTAAAAGTCTTACCTGTACCAAAGACTTTTCTATGGTCATAAACATCTCAACGTTACGGTCCATTCGGGAAGGATTCTGGAAATCGAATCTTCGCCTATGATACAAGCATCAATCAAAAACACTGATACCATAATCAACACTACACTGCACACTGTACGCATTTTCACCTAACACAATAATATATGAAACTGCTTTTAAGAACCAAAAATGTTGATCAAATTTGTCTTTCTAAGAATTCTATTACATTTTTTTCTGATGTTTATCTGCAAGTTATTACATTATATGCCAAAAACTGTCCTACCATCCTTGGTCACTCTTAAACTTGTAAGCAGCAGCGAGTATATGACACAAAGCTCCTCCAGCTTTAAAATCCAGAAAACTCTTTATCTGAAATCAAAGATGCATGAGATAGTTATCTTGAGTAAACTGTCCAACATACACAAGTCAGTACTGTAGCAAAACAATATTTGTGTTGACAGTCTGGGGAGTTTGCATAAACTTATGTGTACCGGCAGCTTGGTAAGAGGAGGGTTGCTGACATGACGGCCGAAAACTTCCTCCTGAAACTGCAGCAGCTGAACAACCAGACTAGACAAAGACTTATTGGTGGGGGGCTCCGCTTGAATATACTACACAGACAAGGAAGGGTACACAGACCAAAGAAAGGTAGAAATGATTATATTGATAAGTCAATGACAATGTAAAATCATAATGTTTGTACTTTGAGTAAACCTAAGATTTAAAAACAATTAGACACTATTGTCAGTGTGTTTTGGCAGTCTTGGGTGACCATACACCCTACTGAACAGTCAATGTGTGGCACTCTCATCCAGTTTAACATTCTTCTGTTCACCCACATGAATATGTCACTTGCTACTTAATCATGATAATTAAGTTTGCATTTCATTTGTGTAACTGAACAACTTTCTTTCTTTTTATAATCGCTTCATAGTCATTTTGAAATGAAGTGCATGTAAGACAGTGAAAGATTTTTCCCTCAGGGCTGAGTAAGTACAACAATGATTTTTGCTTTTGACATTTCAGTATAACTGTTCTGTAATTTTTATATACTCATTTCATAAACTTGATAAATACAGACTGATTAATTACCACCCAGTAAGATAAAATCACGAGTGTGACAAGTGTGGCTGATTGCAATGGTTAAAGCGAGATTGGGTAAAAAGACAAACAGACCTATACAGTTACACAAATAGTAAACCATTGTAATGAACAGAATGTCAAATTAATAAAACACAGATGGTTTACAAACTATTTAATATGTATTTATGTGTAAACTCTGGTTTGATGAGAAAGTCATGTGTATTGTTCCTTTTTACATTGCTAATTCCATACATTAATATACAATCACTTGAATGCTTTAATCATTCATGTCACAAAAAAAGATGTTAAGCATAATATAATATAATAATAAGCTATATAATGCTACAAAACAGACATATTTTTAAAGCAAGAAAATTAAAGTCAGTTTTCTTGTTCAAGTCAGCACACTCAGGTTAATTCTAGTGGCATCTGTGTAGTTTAACTGCGTTCAACTATAATTTTAAAACATCTTGACAACACAGCCTGATTATTAAAGGTTGAAACTGAAACTCTGCCAAAGTGCATGTGTATTTAATTTAAACAGACATCAGATGATTTCTCTCATTACTATGGTCTGTTTACTACTTGCCACCTAATTTGACAGGCAGCTACAGACCTCCTTACGTTCTAAAATACGTCTAAACGATCCAGGATTTCATAAGCTAATTAAGGTAGCTCTCTAAAGTATTTCTGAACAAATCAAACTTAATTGTCCATTCCAATCGAAAGCACAAAAACCAACATAACTGTACCCTAGATATTTAATGAAAAATAAAAAATATTGGCCTTTTGTAACTTATTCTTAACTAAAACATACGTACCTATAGCCCCGCAATTAGAAACACATCTCTTTACCACAAACAGTTATGCAAATTGATTGGGGTTTGCGGTAGCCTAGCGGTTAAGGTACTGGACCTGAATGAACCTGATGGTCCTGGGTTCAAATCCCACCTCTGCCAAGCTGCCACAGTTGGGTCCTTAA
>JAUZSU010138180.1:0-15818 GCA_034780255.1 Parotocinclus maculicauda | reverse complement strand
GGCAAAGACCTGTAGGTGGCAGTAGAGGGCTGGGGAGAAACTCGGGAGTTTTCGGGTAGTGATGCCAGAGACGAGGAATTTCTTCACGGATATTACATACTGTACACGTTCTTTGGTCCGATTAAGCGGAATTTCGGTCCAACTAAGCGAATAACATTACACGTATATAATAGGATTTGTTTCAGTGCTTTAGGATTTGGTCTGAATAAGCAGCTGGTCCCATTAACCAGTGGTCCTATTAACCGGAATCGACTGTATTCAACCCACACCCCCAAGCACACTAGCTCTGCGTGCCCCCGCTTCGAACTGTCGGATTAAAAGATGTCTAACACAAATTGTTTGTGACTTAACATCTACAAGGTGGAGAAATATTGTAGAGTACATGGTGAGTTAGAACAGCATTTAAAACTCCAGCAGCACTGCTGTGTCTGATCCAATCAACTCACATCCAAACAAAACACACACAAACACAAAACCACCATATCCTTGTCTCTGCAGTGCTGAATGATCCAACTCCCATATAGTACCTGATCTGTGAAGGTCCTGACCGTTAATTTGTTTGTTTACTTAACATTGCTCTTCAGTTCAATGGCCATCCAATGACAGACGTAAGGTTATATTAAAACACTCAAGGTTCTATTAAAGCTAGTATCTGACACATACTCAGATGGGGGCCAGTTTAGCGTAATCAATTAACCTAATGCATGGACTGTGGGAGGAAACCCGCAGTAAACCCATGCAGACAAGGGGATGACATGCAGATTCCACAAAGACAGGACCCAGACCGTTAAACCTGGGATCGAACCTAAGATCTTGCTGTGAGGCAAGTGCTACCCACGAGCCACTTCTTACCATTAGAGAATAAAGTAACAGATTGACTACGGTATAACTGTAACTGTATAACTATAAAGTGCATCTTATATATCTAATAAATACATCTGTTAAAATGGACAATGAGTGTAAAAACAAAACGGTGTATCTAATAAAAAGACTGGTAAGTGAATTTAAATATTAATTGATACAACCATCATTATATTCTTATTACCATCAAAGTTGTCCAACTAACACTGATACTAAATGTCCAAGTAGATCATATGAATGCATGACACCAAATTGTGTTAGTGACATTTTTGTGGATGTGGATGTCACAAAATTAAATATCTATTAAATTTCTACAATATGTCAAATTTGATCGAATACTGATCCAGAATTCTATAGTAGCATTGGATTTGTGCTTTCATTATTTATTTGAGTGAAAAAAAATTTAGAGTAATCTTCTGTGACATTAAGCGCATCATGTAAATAATTTGCTGCATAGTCTTTTCCCTACTAAAAATGATTACACCTGTGTCTGTGTGATAAGGGAGGAGGGTGCATGAAAATCAGCCTGAGGCATAAGTATCGGATTTACAGTGGCAGAAATAACACAAATACGCATGTGAAAATATAGATATGATATATGTGTATAGGTGTGAGTTTGTGTGTATGCAATATGTACAGAGAGGGCCAAAAATCTGAGACCACTAGTAAAAATGCAAAAATTCTGCATTTTTTCCTCATCTAAATCACATCAACGTTTTCCATTACAAATTTAGCAATCAGCAAAACAATCCAAGTTTAATATTATGCTGCTAAATAAATATGCTGATGAATGCAAAAAAATAGTATTAATGATGTTTTGCTGTATCTTTTGTAGTGTGCATTTGAGCTGACTTCTGCTCCACGAATTTGTGCAAAGTCTGATAATCCATGTTATTATAACACTTAAATTTTGTACACTCACTGATGAGATGACGTGAACAGCACTGTGATAATCTGGGCAGAAAACCAATGCTTGGTTTCTGGCATTCACTCCTGGCATAGGTAATGTTACTTTAAAACATACAACCTACCTAAACATTGACCAAGTACACCTTTATTCCAAATATTATTGCCCAATGGCAGTGGCCATTTTTGCATGATAACGAGCCTTGCAACCCTGCAAAACAACGGTTCAGGAACGGTAAAGCAAAGTGTTCAAAAAGTGTGACTTGACCTCCAAATTCCTCAGATCTTAGGCCAATGTAATGTACTGCGTAAACAAGTTCAAGCCATGGCAGCTCCACCAAACGACTTACAAGACCTAAAGGATGTAGTGACACCGGCTTGGTACCAGATATCACAGGACACCTGCAGAGGTCTTGTGGAGTCCATGCTTCAATGGGTCAGAGCCTTGGTGGCCTAAGAAGGACCTGCACAATCTTAGGCAGGTGGTTTCAATATTATGGCTGATCGGTGTAGATCTGTATGAGCATTTGTGTGACTGCTCTCTTGTGTTTAACAAATAAACGCCTCACACGCTTAACTGGCAGGAGCAAATAAACGGCCACTACCAGGTCAGTGCTGTACAATAGTCCCGACCGGTACAACCTAAGCTCATGTTGTTTTGGATCCTTCCAATTTACTTCTTTAAATATCAACTAAAGCAGCATATAGAACCTAACAGTCTCGGTTACATTAACCATGCACCAAACAGATTAATTCATTGTCATGGATGTTAATAAGAGCAGGCTAAAGCAGTGTTTGCACATTAGTCCTGCTAGGAGATGCCTTTGCCCTAAGGTCCATGGGGCTATTGGGATTCTGGCCCAGTTGTGACCTTGTGAGAATACTGGCCTGTCTCTCTCGCTGCCTATTATTAGTCTGTTCTGGTCAAACAAAGCGCTAATACTCTGGCCAAACACACAGCCCGATCTCTCTCTTGCTCTCACCAACCCCCCGTCAAACAGCTTCCCCTTTCAGCTCAGTTGTCAGTTAATATAAGTGTCTTCACCAAGAGCACAGCACTCAACCACCAGTACACTGCAACCGAAACACAGTACTGCTTTATTACTCTGCCTATTACAGCCCTCTTCATCCCCTATGAGACAAAGTCAGCGAGAGCGGGAGCTGGATTATACTCAAGCTGTGCACGGAGAATATTATTTTTTAGAGTTTTAATTTTGTTAAATTGCAAAGAAAGAGAGAAAATAAATAATAATTTATGGGTGTTCTCAGACTTTTTCAGAGTTCTCGATTCAACATCCACTAGGGATGTAACAATGCAAAAATGGGCCAATATGTATAGTCGATATTTCGACATCTAGTGCAGTTGCATTTTATGAACACCAGAGGGCACAATACATCCAGCTCATAGATGTATCTAATTCCCATTGAGAACTAAATACATTTTCTATAAGAAAAGAACTACTTTAAGACATTACTTTTTAAACTGTTACTCTTCTGAAATAAATAAAAAAAAACTTTTCACTTACTACAATAGAACAATTTCTTTACCACTTAAAACCTCAGTTTCGAGTCATGTTTTTATAAGCAGGAGACTATTTTTGTTTAAAACCTTAAACAATAAATTGTGCATTGTTTACGCTTCAGAAAAAGGCTTTTATTTAATGTAATCTTGATCAAAATGAGGAAATCAAACTCAGTATTGTGAGTCAAATCAAATCATGAGTAAAATTTGTTACACTCCTAATATCTGCAATCAATTCTGAGCTTGCCTGGGTGAGAAGACCAGCGCTGATATATCATCTATTCATTTTGTGCTTTTTTCCTTTGCCAAAATCATTCTAGTAAATAGGAGTCATAATATTGCAGTTCCTACCAGTCAAAACTCTCCAAAATCCTGAACTGGAGGTGTTTACTTGCTGCTGAATAAAATATGTAATATAAAATAAATGATATAATGTAAAAATATTTTTCAAAAGAATTTTAACTACAGTGCATATTTGACAACATACACATAAATTGCATACATTTCTGAAATCCAGCCAAACCAGCAAAAAAAAGTTGCATGGGAAGACTTAGAAATATAAGAAATATAATATAGGTGGCATTTCTAAGTCTTCCCATACATATATAGGAATATGTTTTATTAAATTTCTTTCTTTCTTTCTTTTAACATTGCATTGGCATCAATAGCTATTTATGTCAAGAACAATGTTGTGTCAAACACTAAACCAATTTATTTCATGACCGTGTTTAGAATTTGGGAGGGAACCGGAGTAATCTGAACAAACCCATGTGACCACCAGAAACAGCATGCAAACTCTTATGTCACAGTACCACAATATATGGCAAAAGCAGAAAAGGGCCAAACATCAACAATTCTACCGAGTTGGTGATCGATCCATAAATCCATGAAGTGGTACCTATAATAACCCACTGTTTGCACCCCACAAGAAGGATAAGAAATTCTGTGCAAATGGGGGGGTCCATGAGAGACTGTTAAGAGAAGAATAATACTACTTAATCAGATTGTAACAAGGTACATCTGGAAAATCGTCCCATAATCAAGCAAAGGGAAATCAAATTGTAGCTGTGATTCTTTTTTCCGCCCTCTTTGCTTCTTTTCGTTAGCCTACAACCCTAATGACAACACTGTCACTTCCAATCATGTCAGCTGTGCTCCAGAATCCATTTTTCAAACTTTATGACAGCTCTAATGGCTCCCACCTGTGCCTGTGATCCAGTCTGTCGACTGGCGAGTTTGCCGTGTTACGGCGAGCTGCAGACAAAGAGCTCCATTAGGGGCGGCTGGCCCTACTGCAGCGAGCTCACTCATGCATTAAATTAGTTCCAGCTCGAATCATGAACAGACCCCCCCCTACCCCCCCCAACCAGTAACATAACAGCCACTGGTGGTGCATTCACTTCTATGGGTGCTAGATCCAGGCTAGCCATGTTAAGATCTACAGCATAATACTGCAAATCACTACATTATATCATGAACCCGTGATATGGCCTGGTTCGACATCGGTGTCCACTATATATCATATGATTTAAAAATATCATTAAAATATGATTTAAATGTAGAACTTGCATGTCTGGGCGTGTCTGTGTGGGTTTACTCTGGGTGCCCCAGTTTCCTACCACAGTACAAAGGTATTATTATAAGATTTAATTGGTGTCTCTAAAGTGCCCCTAGTGTGTGAGTGTGTTTTTGAGTGTGTTTTATGTGCACTAATCTAAGTATGTATTTCTGCAAGAACGCTTGCAAGTAAGTTTGTATTTACACATTTTCAAAAAATTTTTTCCCCCAGAAAACAAGTTGCTGTTATCTGGTCAAAATGTTGTTGTTACGAGTTTTTTTTTTTTTTTTATAAATAAGACAGCGTGCAAACTAAGACTGCATTTATAACTTAAATGAAATATTTCAATTATAAATTTAAGTTCAGCAATTTTGTGTGTCATTTATTATTAAATTTTATCAACTGCTAAAATTAATATAAGTGTTATGCATTGGTCACCCTGGTCTCTAAATATCAGTCGACCACTATTTTTAAGGTTCTGCTGCTAACATTTTGAGTTTTTCCCATACTTTCTCATAGTTCTTATAACTGTTGGAGAAAGTGCCTATTTGTCTTTTCTCAGCACAGAGGAACCCTGAGTGATGTAAATACATGGTGACTGTTCCATATGTAGTGATGCAAGTGTATAGTGATTGGTCCAGCTAGCACCCGTGTTGAGCTCAATGTCCTTACAATGTTAGCTGTATAAACAACAGGGGCCATAGTCATAAAAACTCAAACAATATTCACAGAAAGTTTGAAAGTAGCGTAAAGCTCCTAGCTAGGAGTTTTAGCTTAAGCATTATTTAGAAGCGATCTGAAAGCAACTCTGAGCAAGGAGATCACAATAACTTTTCTCAGTCATGAGTCAAAAGTTCACCCAGTTGCTAGGTGTGATACTATCTTTTGAAGACTGTGATTGGTTGTCACCAACGTCAATCATTCTCAGTCTCGCACACACAAAAGCACACACACAAATGCACTCGGAAATGACGTATAACCTTTGAACTGGCAATTTTGGTTTCTTTTACACTAACCACACAAACCCCAGTTTATTTGCTTTATTTTGTTGACAGTGTATTTACAAGGTTTTTGTAGCCCACTTAGTCTACTGGCTAGATCTCCGCTCGTTTCAGGTGTGTTTCATTGCTGTTGTGTCTAATCCATGTTACTGGTTGTGTTGGTTTGTATCTAACAGTCATTTCGGTTATTACACACATTGTTGTACTGGATAAGAGATGTGAGTGCATCTCTAATAAGAACACCCACAAGCATTATTACTGCACAGTCTAACCGGCAGAGGTGGATTATCTCACTGTTTCTTCATCTTTCTGCCGTTTTCCCCTCTGCTTAATAGAAATCATAAGCCTTATAAAAGTTCTCCTCCCTACTCCTAATAGATTTTCACCTTAGGAGGCCTTTTAAGGGTTAAGATGCTTTATGAACTTCCTCTACCTTTACTAGCTACTCCTAACTTTAGGAGGAAACCAAGCCTGTCTACAAGATTTTTCTAAGAATTCCGTCACCAGGAGCTTCTCTTAGCATTACAAATCTTTATGAATACGACCCCAGATATTTCACACTTAAAAAACAAAAAATAAACACAACCAAATGAGTCACCAGTGAAGTTCAGGCTTAACAGAGTCTACGTGTGACAGAGGAGGTACAAAGTGATTTTTAGTTTTTTGGTTTTTTTTTTAAACGAAATTGACAAGACTTATGTCACTTTAGCACCCTACAGTGATACTTTAGCACCCTACAGTGATACTTTAGCACCCTACAGTGATACTTTAGCACCCTACAGTGATACTTTAGGGTGCTACAGCGTTGCAAATGCTAACAAAAAAAAACAACCATGGAACAAATGTAGTACTTGTGGGACTGCCGACAAATTAAGTTCCATCTAAATCTGTCCCTTGAACTGTTTGGTGCAAAAGCGGCTTCGGTGTTAGATACCACAAGACACTTTCGTAGGTCACATGGGGTCAATACCTTGCAAAGTCAGAGTCTTGACAACACAAGGGAGACCTACACAATATCAGCCGGGTAATTTAATGTTATGGTCAGCTGATAAGTGTATTTACAATATAACTGTAAATAACATCCAAAATACTAAGCTCTTAGATTTTGGTAAGATCATTTAATCGATGTGCATAAAACCCCAATAAAGTGCACAAAACAACTAACATCTTGTAACATATTGAAAAAAAATTGCAGAATTAACATAATTACACATGACCATACAAATACTCATTCACTCAGTTAAAAACTGTACACTGAATAGGGTACATACTTGTCTAGCAGGTCCATGGTGGTGGAGGTAACATCAGAGTAGAGCAGTGTGTGTCCGAGGCGTTGGCTCTGCAGGTTTTGCCTGTATGTCTCCATACTGAAGTTCTCTGAGAAACATTCTGGCGCCTCAACGTGCAGTGCTAGCTCTCCCATGCCCAGATCACCCAGCTCCTCTTGGTTCCACACCACCCGTATCCTGGTCTTTGCAGAGCGCAAAATGCCTTCGCCATCCACATTTGCTTGTAACCAGCGCACAAATACATACTTCCGGTCCTGATGTTGCACAGAGGAAAAGAAAAAAAGAAACTTGACCTTCTTTCTGTATGTTGCTGTTTACTATTAGTCATTTCAAAACCACTGACTGTGCAAAACTGACTCATGGGTTTTATGGACTCGAATTTAAATGAGTGTTTTTCAATCAACTACTAATAAATTAAACGTTTTTTCAGCTAACTCCAGTCTTTTTTCACATTTAACTGGATCTGCTAAAGCCTGGTTGATCAACATCCCTCTATCTGACCTGCTGTATTTATTCTAGAAAATCAGGAACGTCTTTAATTGAATGGCGTGATCAGCATGCATGGATAATCAATTAGTGAGCATGCTGGCTGCGTAACGAGGTTTTCCCTTGAGCAGCCTAGTTTGCTCGCAATGCTACTCGCTGATCAAACTTAATTAACCAGCAAGATCTCAGAGTTCAACTGCTTCAGGGGATTTCCCCAAGAGAGATTCTTCTCACATTTTTGAAGAATTCACAAGATAAACAGACTTGCTCGTCCTGCAAGAATGCGCTCTTAATCAAGAAAAGGGTCTTTTTCAATAACTATTTGCAACCTTTTGATTAATGTGGTAATCAGATCTGTATTGAGGCCAAGGAAACAGTGACCATATTGTATAAAGAACCTTGAAGCACTAATGTTTTGTTATTATTGAAATTGACAGATCACCATATTGCCATTGTGATGACATAAGGCAGTGGTACTATACTACCTACTATACTAGACTAGACTATACTATACTATCACATTTATATTTATGAGGCAGTGCTGATACCATATTGCCCAAAATTCATTAGGCAGTGGTGGCACCATACTGTGCTGATTTAGGACCCAGTGGTGGCAGCCTTTGAGTAAAGCTCAGCCATCAGTTGCTGAGACTGCATTTTAATAATAAGTATTTGATTATTGAAAATAAACAGTACAACAAGAAACTATTTGATCACTGATGATTATGAGCTACAAGTTTCCAGGGAGGGGAGCACGGTGGCTCAGTGAGTAGCACCGCTGCACCCAGAGTTGTCAGGTGGGCATCAGTTGGCCTGCAACCCCGTGTGGATTAAGCAGATTATAAAATGGATAGATGGATGGAATCTCCAGGTGTCTGATGGCGTATAACTGGCCCTACTCTTTAGGTGGGAGGGAGAATATTTCTCTTTCTGCTGACATTTTCCTGTTTCCAAATAAATGTGAAATTCTAAATTTCTGCATTATTGCATTTAAGTGCATTATTCCCTTAATGACTGTAGGATGTCCAAGCAGCACAGCATCCCCAAAATATGATTGGTCACAGTTAAGCTGTGTTTTAGTGTTGATGTGGCTTCAAACAGAGTTATTCATTTCCAAAAACTTGACCAATGCATGTTAACTTGAGGGTAAATTTAAAATCAGGTGTTCACGTATTTCCCCGGGGTTAATAAGTTATCTATCCATCCATCTATCTATCCATCCATCCATCCATCCATCTACCCATCTATCCATCCACCCACCTACCTACCTACCTACCTACCTCTCTATCTAGTAGGCATCCTGTTGTATTCAAAGAATAGATAACTAGTTTTCCATCGGAAAAGGAGCTCAGAAAAAGTATATCGATGCTCATCAGGTTAAAACAGGCAACAAAATCACATCTAAAGCATTTTGACTTCACCAATCCAGAGTCAGGGCCTATGTCAGATACTAAAACCAAGGTTAGAAAGACCTTCAAACGGTTCAATCCAAACACATTTCGTATGGTGGCATATAAAAGCTTGTGGACCCTTTAAAAGTTTTCATTTTTCTGTTAAATCTAAAACATTATGGCCATAAAACAAATGGCCACTTACAGTTATGTAACACGGATCGCCTTTTTTCATAAACAAATGGCCATGTTTTACATATTTGTAAATGGCAAAAGTATGTGAACCTTTGCTTTAGTACAGTTTTGTCTATTTTTAAATGGGGTTCTCTTTATTCAAGTTTAGGACTTAAGTGCAATTCTGATGATGTTTTAGATTTTACAGAAAAATTTTAACTGCAGTATAGGTAACTATTCCAACCATGAACTTGTTTCATACTGAACATTACAGTTGTTGTGTGTTATGCGTGTAGGCAGTGTATTGTAGCATGACTTCAACAAAGACTAAAACTTATTGAAAAATAAAAGCATAATACCAGGTAAATAAAACATTCATTAACTTTTCTCCTTTTACTATACAGGCAGCTGTTACCAAAACTGAAGCCAGTGGTTATTTACATACATAATTTATATAACTTTCTTACATTAATATGTATAATTACAGGTCTCTAGAGCATGTGGAACCTGTAGGTGTGGGAATTTTCTGAAGGCTCTCTGTTAAATGAGCAGCAGCTAAGTGAATATGTTCTTTATTTAACAGCCATGGAAACGTCAGCACCACAGAATAATCCAAACATCAACAACCATTACGTAGCAGTAGCTGTATCAGAGGGTCTGTGTCTATGATAATGTGGATCTACTCCTTCAGAAGACCTAGCCACATGAAACCATCAGACATAAACATTTTAACAAGAAATGTGTCTGGGAAACCCCATAAACAAACTGTCTAAACATGTTTAAACGGTCTCGTTTGCACTGCATGGGAGAGAAATTCTTCACTGGAATTTCTGCTTTCATCACAAAAAAAGTCAGCTGATGAGCATCTGGTGCAGCGTTCTGAGGAGACATGACGAGGATAATGCTCTAATTAGAGGGTTTCAAGTAAATGCATTGATGTTTAATCAATTAGAATGGCTTATCAGCACGACTCATTGTGTTGACTGTGAAGATGTGAGGATAATGGGATCCCTGTGGACCTGTTAGCACACACACCGGGGGGTTCCAGCACTGCGGTGAATGTGATGCTGCATTGACACTGACTCATCAGAACAAGAAGGTTTCAGAACCAGCTGATCCCCTATACTGCATACAGACAAAGCTCTTTTTGGAAAAGGAAGCACAAACATGTGCGAAACCACACAACTAGGCAGTGCCATAATAGTACAATACTGAAGCAGTGATGTTTACTTGCCATGGCTTTATTGAGGCCAAATAATATGTGTTCTATTAATTTAGTATAGAGCTGTGCATATATAAACACTTGAATGATAACAACATAGAATTTCTAGCATGTGGAAGGGTTCACAAACTAATAGATTAACTAACTGTAGTATTAGAAAATAATTAGGCAGGTTAACAGTCTGTATTATGTATAAATTTGGTAGATCATATTTTAAATTGTAGTTTTACGGCATTATGTGACACAGGGTAGGAGACCAGAGCTGTTTTGTGCTTTTTGTAATATATATCTGTGCAGTTAGACTTGTGATGTCGTAAGAAGCAAACAAAACAGATAATGCACCTGGAAATGAACAGCAGGACTAAATAAAGATAGGGGAAAACAAGTTGCTATATTTTAGGTTATGATAGATACTGAGATACGGTGGCATGGTGGTTCAGTGGGTAGCACTGTCGCGTCACAGTGAACGTCCCGAGTTCAATCCCAAGAGAAGTGGTCAGGGTGGGCCAAGTTAATTGTTTTCTCTAAAGTACCCCTAGGGTGCGAGTGTGTGTACGAATGTGTGTGCCCTCTAGGGATTTGCATCCCATCTAGGGATGTTCGTGCCTTGCACCCTGTGCTGCCAGCTAGGTTTTTTCTTTCCTGCAACCCTGATCAGGATTAAGCTGTTAAGAAATTAAATTGGTAAATGACCAAATAATGCTATATTTAAAGTGTTTAAACAGAATAAATAGTTAATCAAACATTCCAGGTTACACAAAAAGGTGTAGGCGAGATCTCAAGGAGCAGTCCCTGCTCAGCCTAACTGTACAAGAATAACATACTGGATGTACATTTCAACCTAAAAATCCAGCATTTCAGCTAACCAAGCAGCAGTGATTATGGTCTATACAATGTCATATTTAGATATATTCAAATAAATAAAATGATCACTGCTCCACCTCACTCCTTTACTTAATTAAAGGGCGCCAGGTAAACTTGGAAACGTTTTTAAAAATGTTTTTTGTTTTTTTTAATTGAAAAAGTTTAGTTAAACAACCATAAACATCCTTGTGACTGAAACTAGACATAACATTCTGAAACCATTCTCATATAAAAATGTATTTCTGTTTTGTATATGGTGCTGTTCAAGTCCTAAGTGCACAAAGCACAAAAAAACAATGTCAAATTGAACCTAACTGCAATTTTGTATAAATATATTACATGCTTTAATGATGGGACTTTAAATGTGGTTGGTGCTTGACTGGCACTGGTACCAGTTTCAGTTCCACACACTAAGATGTTCTTTCACTTTAGCATCTCTCTACTGTTTTCCACCAACAGAAACCAGTCCGACTATGTCTGGACCACACCAGATATCAGTGGGGGATAATGTGCCTTCAAGGAATGTCCCACTGAGAACTCAATATCCTAAAGTGACTCTGTGTATTGGACAATCTGATAGGACTTAACTGGCTAGTCTGAGTATTTCAGAAACTTGTGATCTACTGGTATTTTCACACACAGCCATGTTTAGGGTTTCGAGAGACTGGTCAGAAAAAGAGAAAATATCTAGTGAGGTCAGTGGGTGAAAATGCCTTGTTTATGCCAGAGATCAAAAGAGAACAGCCAGATGGGTTCAAGCTCATAGTAAGGCAACAGAATGGAAAAGGGATGTGTTAAATGGGAGATTTATATCATGAATGTGAATCAAGTGATGCCATTATATCATTATAGACACAACTCTCTGAGAAATGTTTCCAATACCTTGTTGTAAAATGTTAAGAAGAATTAGGGAAGTTATGAAGGCAAAATTGGGTCCAGCCCTGTTTAAAAAAAGTATTAGTATGCATATCATGCAAACTGTGAAAAGATATATTTATTCATTCATTCATTCATTCATTATCTTTTCCGCTTATTCCACTTGGGGTCGCGGGCCAGCCGGTGCTCACCCGGCAACTCTGGGCGCAAGGGCAGGAACAACCCCAGATGGGGCGCCAATCCATCATAGGGCACGAGTTCACAATTAAATATCTTAAAATAAACAAATTAAGGTAGAGTGGACTAGTGAAAGTCATGTCTTTGACAATTTTGGGATGCTGTGGTAGGACTTTTAAAAGACAGTTCATGCTTGAGAGCACACCAGTGCACTCTAAAAAAGCAGTACTATAATTGTGGAATAGGATTTCTTCACTTTAAATGTGAAATCAGAAGTACTTGATTACAGCTGTTGCTGTCAAAGGTGTCACATTTACAGTTTATGTCATTTAGCAGAGGCACTTACCCAGAGTGACCTACAACTACTGCAATCTTACAATCCAAGCAAGTGTAGGTTATGGTTTCCGGGCCCTGTTGCAGTGGCAGTTTGGAACTGCCATAGCTTTGAACTCTGACCTTGTGGTTCATTGCCTTAACCACTAAGCCACCATGTACAGTATGTACCAATTATTGAGTATAGTGGACAATTCTCTTTTCACATATGTGAGGTTGGTGTTGCATAACTTTTCACTCTGATGTAAAAATGAATATTTAAATGCTGTTTGTGCATCCTCATGTAATCTATGTGTTACATTACATTACATTATGAATAAAGAACTGAAGCCATTTACTGGATAATGAAATCATGCAAGAGGAATAAAGACAGTATTGTTGCTTACAGTTTAATAATAACATTTAAGTAAAAGCTTGTTAGGCAGGGCACATGCACACACAAACACATACATACACAGTCTCACTCACTTACATGGGAACATTTTATAGATGCCATTTTATCTAACACATGCCTTTGGAACATTGCAGGAACCCTGGTGCAGACAGGAGAGGACATACAACTTCCACACAGACAGTGTTTGGACCTGGGTCACTGGAGTCATGAGGAAACTGCCACCAACCATTATGCCACTGTGCCACCTGATCAATACAGCATAATCTTTTATTTGTAGAGGTAGAAAAGATAAATGTGAAAGATAAACTCACATAACAAATATAGTAAGCTTTATACGGAATAGGATAGTTCGATCCAAACACTCATCCAGATGTACAGACAAATGTGATGTAATTGTGTTCTCCTTCCCTCACAGGGTCTGACTGAGTGTGTCCTCATCACCTGACCAGATTCCAGACTTTAGAACAGATTTTAGAGTTTAAATGTAGGAGGAGGTCTGTGTGGTCATGTCCCGGGTGATTCAGCCCTGCTGTGGTTGGTGCCAGAGACTGAGAGAAAGAGAGTGAGACAGAGACGCTGAAAAACAAGGGCACAAAATGAGAAAACGAGCTGGTGAGTCATCGTCAGTCTACTTTAATACGCTAGTAGCTGTTTCCCCAGCAACCCCCCATAACAGGAAGGTATGATTATGTCATATCAAGCCCTGCTCATGGTCTCCTCCTATTTTTGTGAGGTTGAATCATTTACAACCACACACACACACACACACACACACAGGTTTGCCTCCCTATCATTGTGGGGATCTGTCATTAACATAATGATCACTGTAGCTAATTAACATGTGAAAAAATCTAAACTTTTTATCGTTGTGGAGACATTTGGTCCCCACAGTGTAACAAATACATGGTGCACAAACACACAGTACTATCAGGACTGCAAAGAGCATGCCTGCATATGACATAATTTACACTTGTGTGATACTAAGGTCTCATCTGATAGAGAAGCTGTGTATCTGCTTTTGCACTATGGCAATATGAAATGCATGTGATGGCTGGTGCTTTATTGAAAAAAAACTATGACTACAGTGTTCAATAATTTTTAACGCTCTGATGAAAATATATGTATATACATGTGTATATACAGTGGGAAGTGGAAAGAATTAGCATTTGATACACCTACAAATATTGGAAAGGTCTGTAATTTTTTATCGTAGGTACACTTAAACTGTGAGAGACAGAATCTAAAAACAACCCAACAAAATCACATTGTATGATTAATTAGCATTATATTTCATGAAATAAGCACACTGCTCACAAAAATTAAGGGATATTTCATTAAGTTTTGTAAGCCGTACATTTGACACAATAAAAAAAACAGATTTAATATTTGGTACAGAAACCTTTGTTTGTAATTACAGAGGTCAGACGTTTCCTGTATTTCTTGACCAGCTGCAGAAAGGATTTTGGCCCACTACTTCATACAGATCTTCTACAGATCTTATTTTTTTAAGCTGTTGTTGGGCTACATTGAGTTTCAGCTGCCTCAGAAGATTTTCTATTGGGTTGTATGGGTATGAGGTTTTCATCTCCGTGCTTCACAGTTAGGTGAGTGAAGTTAATACTAAAAAGCTTTATTTTGGTCTCATCTGACCACATGACCTTCTTCCATGTCTCCTCCGGATCATTCAGATGATCATTGGCAAACTTTAAATGGGCCTGGACATTTGCTAGCATGAGAAGGGGGAGCTTGCGTGCCCTGCGAGATTTTAATCAATGACTGTGTAGTGTCTTACTAACAGCCATCTATGAGACTGTGGTCCCAGCTCTCTTCAGTGACTGGTTTCTCCCGTGTAGTGCTGGGCTGATTTCTGACCTTTCTTAGAATCATCCTTATCCCACGAGGTGAGATATTACATGGATCCCCAGACCAAGGAAAATTGACAGTCATATTATGTTTCTTCCATTTTCTAATTATTGCACGGGCAATTGTTATCTTCTCACCAAGCTGCTTGCCTATTGGCCTGTAGCTTATCCCAGCCTTGTGCAGGTCTACAGTTGTGTGCCCTGGTGTAATTAGACAGCTCATTGTTCTTGGGCAAGGTGGAGAGGGAGTGTGATTTATTGAGTATGTAGACAGGTGTCTTTTGTACAGGTAACGAGTTCAAACAGGTGCAATTAATACAGGTAATGTATTGGGAGGATAGGTGTACAATAGGAGGGCTTCTTAAAGAAAAACTAACAGGTCTGTGAGAACCAGAATTCTTGCTGGTTGTTAGGTATCAAATACTTATTTCATGAAGTAAAGTGTTAATTAATTATTTCAATTTTCAGATTTTTTTCTCTCTATCAAATGCTTATTTTCCCCACTGTACGATAAAAAAAATACAGATCCATTCTTTGTTGGTAAAAAAACTTGCAAAATCAGAAGTGTACCAAATACTAGTGTATCTTATTTTTCCCACTGTATAGTCACTCCCATGAAACACCCACGAAAAATGTCATCTCTATAACAAACACTGGTTTAAAAAGTTTACTTGGTAATTACTGTAAAATTGTTGGAGAGTTTCCTACTTACAATGCATATGAGAGCAAATGCATAGAGACCTCTAGTGAAAGAGATACAGTGCATCCGGAAAGTATTCACAGCGCTTCACTTTTTCCACATTTTGTTACGTTACAACCTTATTGCAAATTGTATTAAATTAATCTTTTTCCTCAAAATTCTACACAAAATACCCCATTATGACCATGTGAAAAAAGTTTTC
>JAUZSU010138169.1:0-15825 GCA_034780255.1 Parotocinclus maculicauda | reverse complement strand
TTCCTCCCACAGTCCAAAGACATGCGTGTTAGGTTAATTGATTACTCCAAATTGGCATTGACTTGTGTATATATATGGGACTGGTGTTGAGATGAACTTGTGTATGGATATAACCTTGTGGGCCACTGATGCCGATAGCGACGTCAAAGAAGCCCAATAAATAAATAATAACAAAATTATTTATAAAACATGTTATTTTGGTGACATCATGAAGGCATGTAAAGTCACTATTTAAATCTACTGTAGCTTTTCTGTGCTGCGTTTTCATTAACACAAACCAGGAGACAATAAATCCTGGTCTCCTTTTTCCACTCGTAGGGTCTTTGTAAAGTCTCTGTACACACATGCACACATGCACACACTCCGACTCTGCGCCTGCCTGCAGGCAGGATGACTCATCGGCTTGTTGAGGATTTGGCCCTGCAGAAGAGCAGAACGCAGCAGGCAGTGCTGACATGCTCCACAGACACACTGTTGAGCGAATTGACCATTAATAATGAGGGAAAAAAATCTACTAATTTTGGGCATTTTATTTATGGTAACACACCCCTTTTGCACCATTTGAACACCATTCCAAGTGTAATATTAAGGAAAATGATCAAACCGATGTGAAAATGATCTATCCAGCAAAGAGAACCATTAAACAAGAAATGTCAATTAGATACATTTTTGCACATGATTTTTTTTCCTACCAACTGGAAAAACCATTGTGTTCTCAGTGCGGCTATTGAATCATTAAGTGTTGACAGTTGGAGGAGTCACGTCTTGCTTGTGTCTGACCACAGGGCTGATGTACATGCTGCTGAAGCATTTAGTGGATCGCTATAACATGTACTACGCCTACCTGCCTTCCAAGCTTGACAAGAAGATCCATTCGGGGGCCGTCAACCAAGTGGTGGCCGCTCCCATCCTCTGTCTGTCCTGGCTGCTCTTTTTCTCCACTGTACGCACAGGTGAGCATTGGCGTGCTTGGACTGGTCTATCAGCCCTAGAAAAGCTTTTAAACTGTTTTCTCTTTCCGTTAAGGTTTCGTGACTCCCACTTCGATGTTCACGTTCGTGGTGCTCATTATCACCATCGTGGTTTGCCTGTCACATGTCTGCTTTGGCCACTTCAAGTATCTCAGCGCTCACAACTACAAGGTACGAGTTACGCCACTCAAGGTACGCCCTCGCTAGCCCTAGAGTAGAGCGGCTAGCGCTGCCCCAGCGCAGGCACTCACCCCAGCTCTTTCTCTGTCTGTGGCTCTGTTTCCTTGTATAGATTGATACCAAAGATGAAGTGGATGGTGTAGAGAATGGACGGCCCGCACGTACCTCACCATCTAGCAAATCTCCAGTAAGTCTACCCTGGCTAAACTTTCAAATAAAACTGCTCGTTCTGTGATGGATGACCCCTTTGTCCATGCACTGTCATCTTTTGGGAACAGAGCAGTACAGTGCACTAACCAACTCTAGACAGGGTGCCAAGCCGTCATGGGGGATGTATTCATTCAATCACTCAAGCTGGAACACTTTAGAAACATTTGTTGACCTAATGCAGGTCTTTGGAATGTTTGAGGAAACTGGCGTACTCTGGAGAAACCCACGATTCCTGGCCTGGGCTCTGTGTGGAGTTTGAATATTCGCCGCATGCCTTTGGGTATTCTTGCCTTTTCCTCATTCTAAAGACATTACTGAGGTCAACTGGCATCCCTAAAGTGTGCGTGTGTGTTTGCATGTCCCTGTGATGGCACCTTGTCTGGGGTCATTTCCCGCCTTACCCCCTGTGCTACTCTAAACCCCAGCTCAACATGATCCTGAATATAGAGTCTATTGCAGTTGCACCACCCTTCTGCCCTTACTAAGGGGTTGTGTATGGGGCAGTGGCAGAACTGGTGCTCTAAAAGGTTCTAAGTATTTACTGGGCTTGTCTGCATTCCATTTCCTGCTTGTAATTTTCAATTGGTCCTCACTGTCTCTTTCACAGCAGCAGATGTACATCGCACAGGTGCTGCAGGACCCAAACTGCGACGAGACGGGTGGAGGCAGCGGAGAGGACGACGGTCAGGGATCCTCGCAGGACGAGGAAATGATGAACGGGGGCAACAGCCTCAACGAGGCAGACTTCCAGTCTGGGGAGGACAGCCTCATCGCCAACGAGGTCCGCCACTAGCACCAGGACTGAAGGGGGTGGAGGTGGCTGACGAGGGGATCGGAGGTCCAGAAGAGAGCCATGTTGCATTGACTTCTACAATTCATGCTTGAGCTGTCACATTTTGGAGCATTGTACACATCGGTGTGACATCTCACGGTTCATGAGAAGTGGCCTGCCAAAACAACATACCCGAGCGCACACAACTGCAGCTGTGGGGCATCCATTCACATACTGTGGGCATAACACATGAACTTTCTGATGCATATACCAACAGACAAGCATGCCGGTGGTTGTGCGTGATCAGTGTGGGGAGGGTGTATTCATGAATTTTCTATTTATTTAATTAATTTCGGGGGGGGGGTGGAGAAAGCCTGCGAGGGTGGATGTCCACAACAAGCCTCAAATTTGAAAAGTAAATCTGCAGGACTTCATGACCTTGTACACTGGCCAAAAAGTCTATCAGGAAAGGTGTGGATAAAACGGTGATGCTTCACAACTAATCAGGAACTTCTAAAAAGCTCCAAGACTTGATATCTGTCAGAATGTGTACAATGCTTCGTTCATAGTATTAGTTGTTCCCAAACTGGCTTTGCTTGCTCCGTGCAAACTTATTTAGAAGAATTCCAAAGCACACGTGCAATAGAGAAGAGCTTGAAGCTTGACTGCAGTGCCAGGTTCATCAGGTTAATCCAGAAGACCAGCAATGGTTGGTGAGACCACTGATGATTTTCCAGTGGTCCTGCAGGCTTAAGGATTATCTGCTGAAAAGTTGCAGATGTTTAAAAGATGCTTGTTTGTGCAGCCTTACTAAAGATGGGTGAAGGAACATCTGGTGGGTGGCATCTCCACGATCTCCTGTGACTGAGCCAAAAGATGTGAAGAGACCTTTCTGAGACGACTGCGCTGGGCGGTCCACCGGTTGTTCCGTGATGTTTTATGTTTGTTCGATTTCACCTCGATTACCTTAATAGATGTCGAATGCTAACGTTCTTGTACATGTAGCAAAAAACATTCAACCACGCCGGGCTGTTCAGGTTCAGTTGCAAAGTGGAAGAGGTTCTGTAGGTAAGCATATAACCATGGTCATGTGGTGATCCAGTAGCCTGATGTTCACAGATGGCACTGTAGGCCATTTGTTGGCCACTTTAGTAGGCTCACATAGCCATTCAATTTTCCTCTAAAAGCTCAAACCGCTTAAGCCAACGGGCGAGTTTGGTGACGTTCTGACATTGGTGTGTCTGAATGGTTTTATAACATTGCTGCACTGCTGCCACAGGATTGGCTTACAAGTGTACAGGTGTTCCTAATAAAGTGGTCAGTGAGTGTACATTAGGTTTACCTACTTTACTAAATAACTACGAGTCAGTCTGTTGTTACATACTAATTAAATTTCCCCAATTGGATTTCACCCAGAAATGTAGATCGTTTCTAGTTTAGCGTCGCCTTCCAATTATACTGCTCACAAACACGAGGGGATATTTTTTATATTGAAATTCTTGAGTAGTATAGTTTTCGGTTGTCATGGTCCAAAGGTGAAAATCTATTCTAGACCGTTTTTGTAGCAGCTGGTGCCTGTTTGTACCTGATACAGAAGGTTCATGTACTAAATGTGGTATAAGCATTTACACTGCTCACAAAAATGAGGGTTTATTTAATTAGATTTCAAGATAAAAACAACATCTCCTGATTTTGTGAGCGGTATATTTGGTTTGCACTGATACTGAAGGTCTTGGCTTAGTGTCAGTCTGTAAATACATTATGACCAAAAGTTTGTGGATACCCTAATGCTACGACAGCCTTTATTCTACGGATTTTGAGAACACCGCAAGGTCAGGCAGTGTCCGGTTTATCTCAAAAGATGCCCGAAGGCGTTAAGGGTCAGAGCTTTTGTGCAAGTCAGCAAGTTGTCCAAGTTGGAAAACGTAATGGACTTGTTTTATGGCAGGTTAGAAAGATGATGGAGTGACTTGTTGGAGGTGCAAACCTATGATGGTGAGAGTCATTGAGGTCCAACCCGTTATTCTGCAACCAGAGTTAATATACATGATTTGCTATGGGGAAACGTTCGGACAAACCCATTGTAGCTTTACTGTATTGTAAACTGAGGAGTTTAATATAAAAGGTCAGTCAAAAGTCATGTTGAGTGCAGCATTGTGGACTTCCAAAATCGTTAAGGTTTCTTGGTCGGTAGCTGTTCTTCAGACAATCACTACGTTTCTTGTCGTCCACAGTCCCAGAGTCTCTGAATTTGGCTATCTCCAAATCTTCACCAGGAATTCAGACTCAAGCTGTCAGGAACTCTTTCCAGCAGCTTGTCCTTACTTATAAGACCACTACTTAGAAAGGTTGTCCACAAACATTCGGCCGTATGGTGTATTACTCTGGCGCTTTGTTTCAGGAACATGCTCTGAGGTTACTGCTACTATTTTAGCACACTGACTCGAGGAACTTTTGAACAGTCTCAGGTGTTTTTGGTTTTTTTTATTATTTGAAAATGTTTACATACGTCTGTCTTTTCGTTATTTTTTTCACTGCTTGTTTTCCTCCTCTTCATTGGTAGACACAAAGGTAACCTATGAAAGCTGTAGCTACGCAGCTTATCCGAGCTGTAGCGCCTGTAAATATCCGTCGCCTGTAGACTAGTTGCGAGCTTCGTCCATCTGGTTGCTGTAGCTACGTGCTGGAGATACTAAAGTAAATTTGTGTCTGACTTTGACCAGAGCGTGGAGGCACTTTTGCTGCATGATTGGAGCTTTGGCTCACTTATGGAAGGATTGCAGATATGAAATGCCCGAGGGTATTTTTGTAAACTACTGAAGGCACAAGTAGCCTGTTGAAGTATTTGATACCAGTCGTGTATTAAAAGGTGTGTCAATAAGCTAGCTGTGCTGTTGCTTCACTGATTTTTAATCGATCACCACGTTTTTTTTAGACCAATAATAGTTTTGAAATGAAGAATGTCTGTCTTTTTAGATGGTAAAAAAAAACAACTTTGAGCCATTAGCTAATAAAAAGAATGGGTGTCTCTATAAACACTTCTGTTACAGTACTGTCATTGTGATGGATATCTGAAGCACACGTGTACAGTTTGTATAAGTCTTGAATATAAGGGGAGGGATCATCAACAGGATATGTCAAATATTCTTCGATTTTTTTCCACGCTAATGTTTTTCATCCAATGCTTGTTTTGGCCACTAATTTAATATAAGCTGTGGGATTGGGTGGGTGATATTTATTGTTTGCATTTTTATGTATGTGTGTTGTCTCCCTGGTTAAGCATTTGTCACCGTTTTGGGATTTTTTTGTTTTTGTTTTGGATCCATTAAACTTGCTATTCACATGGAACGTCTGGCTTCATGGCTACAGTTACCCAGCAGAGGGCAGCATCGTGCAGTTTTTCGGTGTAACTATTCTTTACATTTTTATTTATTTTCAATACAATATAATCCTGTTTGCTTTCTGAGGACAGTGTTTAAAAGATTCAGGTCTACTACACCCAACCCTTGTCCATTTCCCAAGATAAACCTACCTGACACGTGAAGTTAGTTTATTAAGGGGGTGTTTACAAGGATGACTTAACTATTTAAGCATTTGAGTTAAAACTGCTTAAATTACTCCTCGAAACACAAAGGAAATCCCTGCTCCAAGGGCAAAACCGAGAGACAGAAACAAGGCCATGATCGCCCCAGCTGTTTCTGCCTCATTTGCTTCAACTTTCCTGGAAAGAAAGAAGAAAATCGTGTAGTATTGCATGGATTACAAATGTTTCCACATTTAAATTTAAATGTTATTGTTAAACCTGATATATAGACCTCCAATAATGTCTAATGATCATAATAATGGGTTGAGTTCATAGGGTTGCACATGGTCAGGAACAACACTCTGCTAGACTGTGGCATTCAAACGATGGTTGATTGGAATTAGGAAGTGTCTCCACCCTTTTACACCATCTTGTGTTGTTGACACACAACAGGCTAGTTTCATGGATTCAGACTGTTTACGCCCAACGTCCAACCTTCACAGAAATGGCAATTTCAGACTGACCAGGCTACCATTCCGTTTTTGACCTTTCAAGTTTTGGTGCATGCTCTAGCTTTAGTTTCCTGTTCTAAACACAGGAGTCTAATCTTTTATGTTCTGCTGTTGTACACCACCTGCCTCAATGTTTAGAGATTTATAGCTTATTGCTTAAGCTTATTTAATTTATTGCTTAAGCTTCACTGTGCTAAAGTGTCGTTCTTTAAGTCTGGCAATTCATCCAACCAATGATCAACAGGATATTTCTATCTGTCATACAGTGTATCTTGGCTTATAAAACTTTGCAGACTATGAATGCGATTTGCGTGATGTACACTGTGGAATGTGGACTCACTTAGGACCGTAGCACATGCACAGGCTGGCCAGGTAACCATTGGACAAGGCAAAGACAATAATGAAGACGATGAACCAGACGTCATGGTGGAAGATGACAGGCAGGGTGTGACGTGGCTGGACGTTACAAAACATCAAGAGAGGCACGAAGATGAAACGGGCTAGCATCAGGAGCGGTAACAGCTTACTATCACTTGCAGGCTGAAAGAAAAATGCATATAGGCTACTCGGAAGAAAGGAGGAAGCTACTATTTAGATTCTCGCTCACATTTTAACCCTTGTTTTGCTTTTCAGGGTTTCAAGCACTCTTGTACCTATCCCGTGCTCTGGACAGGACACCAGTCCATTACAGGGCTTGATGTTCAGTGTTGTCTGCCTGGATGTCTATCACAAAATCCCATTTTACTCCCACTTATCCTGGGCATGGTCATTAGTGGTGTCCCAAGACTATCCTGAAATTCACTATGCTCAGGCACAGACACACCCTGGACAGCGCGCCAGTCCAACAAAGGGTTCCATAATCGCACTTACCAACCTTCACACTCTGCCTAGCCCAGAACCAAAAACTTAAGTTCTCAGGAACTGCTGATTCCTACATCTGGCTAAAGCTACAATAATCACAAGCAGAAGACACTGGTCTTAAACCATATATGGCTATTGAATATTCACATTCTTGACTATGTATAACAAAGCATTTATATTTACATTATACATGACTATATATAAAAAATAATTTGCACTGTCTTACCCACATAACCACAGCCGTTAATGTTCGACCCGTCAAGTCACACACGTTAAAGAGCAGGAAACCACACACAGGAATGAAGTACTTATCTAAGACGAGAAAGAGCACAGTGGCCATTATTTCTGCACATTTTAACAAACCACTACAAGACATTTACGTAATGAGTTCCTACTAGGCCATTTCCTTGTGTACATTACAAACAAATGTGTATTAATGAAGTTATTCTAAAGATTGCCAATGTACATCTGAGCCCTTAATTAAGGTCCTTGATCTGCACATTCATTCATTCCTTCATTATCTTCCACTTAGTCCACACAGGGTCGCGGGCCAGCCGGTGCCCACCCAGCATCTCTGGGCGCAGGGGCCAAAACAACCCTAGACGGGGTGCCAATCCGTCCTAGGGCACATACACACACACACAGTCCACACTAAGGTCCACTTTTAGAGACGCTAATTAACCTAAAATGCCCATATTTGGACTGTGGGAGGAAACCCATGCAGACACAAGGAGGACCCAGGCCACTCTACCATGGGATTGGACCCGGGACCTTCTTGTGACTGTAGAAATGAAATACAGAGTTTGACCACTAGGTGCCACCAACATCTCTCCAGTTTATTGTTAATGCTTACCCCAAGGTCCTCCATTAGCCATGGTGGATTTGACGTCCACAGCGACAGCAGGGAAAACGCCAACGGTGACAATGAAGGCCAAGCATAACGTCATTGCCATTACTGAGATCTACAAGGAAGAATATAGATTAAAAAATAAAGTCATTGTTGAGACTGGTGGAGCCGTACAGTGGTAAGAATTGTTGCCTCACAGTTACATCCCCATTTTGATCTCCAGCTTGGACTGAGTTGGCTACTTTCAAGTACTTCAGTTTCCACCAATATTCTAATGATGTTTTCGGTCTGTTAGTGACCTAAAATTCCTCCAGTGTGTGTGGTGTGTACATGTGCCGTGTCCAGGGGTTAGTTCCTGCTTTTTGTCCTGTGCTGCCTCCCACAACCCTAAATTGTATTAAGTAGTATATATGTACACAGATCAGCCAAAATATTACCTTTATGTCTATAGGGAAGTTATAAAGTTGACCTGGTCTTGTGGCCTAATGGATAAGGCATCTGACTTTGGGTAAGAAGATTGCAGGTTCAAGTCCTGCCAGGGTCAAGATTTAGTTTAGTTTTAGTCAAATCCATTGTCCAAATTCACCCCCATGGAAATATTAACTCTGTTTTTGGCCATAATGTCAACACGTACATTGTAGCAAATCCAAAAATAAGCACATACACAGATTAAACGACAGTGGGACTGTGGTGGCCTAGTGGTTAAGGTACTGGACTATGGACCAGAAAGTCAAGGGTCCAAATTCTACCTCTGCCACAATTGGTTGATTTGTAAGACTGTATTAATTGTAAGTTGATCTGGATAAGTAATGTAAATGTAAAACCTGTAGTACTTTGGAACTTCTGGACACTGTGGTGGTGTCAAGTCTCTAAGTTGTTTATTATGCCAGTGTTTGTTTATGGAAGTCGGATGGAATGCCTGAATGTGTGCTTACTTTTAGGCATTTGTTAGCAAACGAAGATTATGAAACGAAAAAAAAAAGATAGATAGTTATATATACTACCTTCTTAAAGATGGTCCACATGGAGGAATTCTGTTGAACACTCACAGCAGTGTTGTTTCTTATCCCCTTCTCGATTTTGTCTAAAATTGGTTATTTATTCAACATTAGGTTAAAAAAACTTGGACAACGAGCTGGTAAATTAGCAAATACAAAAATTACCGACCAGCTTCCCTGAGTTGGGTTTCATTTTCCTTATCTTTTGCTGGGGAGTTTTGACTCTTCTTCTGGTAAAATTGGTAAAACTCCTACAGGACTAAAGAAGTTGTGGGTTATCGGTTCTCTATATTATATTGTTAATATGTTAGAGTTGTACACTTACCATTCTAGTGAGTACAATGTAAGACAGGATTGTAATACTCATAATACAACAGGCTGTAATGAAGTAACCAACAGCTGTGTCTGTCATTGGAGAACCACCTTTTTTAATGGGGAGAAGAGAGAAAAAGAGAGAGAGAGGTTCTGAAGTCGTTTTTAAATTATTCCCCACTAAAAGTATACTGCAGCATTTACGTGAAAATTAGTTTCTTCCTTTGCAATTAGTCGAACCGAATGAAAACTTTTAAAAGCAACTTGTACGATTTCTACCACAAGGGCATGTGTTTAAACCTCACAACAGCAAATTAGTGTATTTTAAAATAGGTTAAATAAGAGTTAACTGCATTTTTAATGATGTGGGATTGCTAAGTAACCATTAATAAAGCATAAAAAATCTATGTTGATATATTGAGGCAAAAATATGTACCCCCTGTGATCAACACTGGTATCATTCAGTCACTTCCGCTTAATTCACCTGGCAACTCGGGCACAAGGGGAGGAACAACCCTAGACAGGACGCCAATCCATCGTAGGGCACACACACACACACACAGTCACACACTAAGGGCCACTTTAGAGACACCAAATAACCTAAAACACGTCTTTGGACTGAAACCAGAGTACCCAGAGTAAATCCACAAAGACATGAGGAGGACATGCAGACTTCCTGTATTACAAATTACACTGTACTGTATTTTGTGACATTGTGTTGTATTTATTTTCTCACTTACTTGCAAGGGCACAGATCATAGCTAAAGCAGCAAGGGTACCAGCAACCCCCTGACCACTCATAATGGGGGTGGTGTAACCAGCAGGTAACACACCAGCTATTCCAAACAGACTGCCCTGCAGCACGGCACTAAAAGCTGGGAGAGTTGAAGACGCACAATCTCACAATCTCATACACACGTACACATTGGTGGCAGCATCTATGACTGTGTGCTTTATGAGAGATATTCTTTTGTTTTTAATACTAAATTCATAATCATCCTTCATCCTGACATCACATTCTGAGTGTGCATGAGTAAGAACTCACCGTTAGTTATGACGGTTTTTATCATGATGATAACAAAGTAGCTTAAAGGTTGCATGGGGACTTTAACCAAGATGGCAGTCAGCAAAAGCACCAGCAAGATGATAGAAAGACTCCCAACAATCCTGATCCTCTGAGAAAATCTGTTAGAGTAAGATGAGGTTGAGCTGTGATTGGAGCAGTGTGCGAAGAGTGAGTAGATTCTTAAGAAGGGACAGCCGAGAAACAAGCAATTAAAAAAGTCTGGCCTAAGTTAGGTCACTCTATGGATTTTTTTTTGTTTTATTTGTTTTTGAAACGTTCCCGGGAGATTTATGGTTGAACGTGCGTAAACCGTGCAACCTATCAAAACGAGGGAAACGTACGAAGAAGTTCACAACATGAAAGTTACTATTTCTAAAAATAGAAGTTTGGATTCAAAGTTTATGATGTTGATGTAGTTAATGAAGTTAATCTTTAACATTACCTCTGATGTAGGATGGAGGTGAGGCAGGTGAAGACTAACATAGGGATCATGGCACACAGTGTCATCACATTACACAGCATGGCTTGCAGATAATTGCGGCTCTCTCCCTCCCCTGCGGTGGCGTTGGCAGGCTGGGGGTCTGCCAGACGGCTGGAGAAATACTGTATATATACAGAAAAGGGATTTGATCAGGAAGTGAGGATGATCAGGGGATCATCCCTGGCTCTGCAGCAGTGACCCCTAGCCAGCCCTGTGGTACCACTTCCAGGGCACACTTAAGCCTGGACGCATGCAGAGCTTCTGCAACCCTAACCAAGAAGATGTGGAGTTATAAAGTGAAAAAAAATTGAGGATTTGGGATCTGAACCTACCGCAGTGGCTGTCATGAAGAAATTCCATGGCAATAAAGTTGCTAATCCAAGCAGGAGGAAAATCATCCAGACACTATTGTATCTAATTAGAAAAGAGAAGGGTATTCATGTTATTGTTATTATTATTATTATTATTATTATTATTATTATTAACAACAATAATAATTATCATTATTATCTTATTTATTTTTTTATTTGTATATTTTTTTTATTAGGATTTTTTTATTATAGGTAATTAAAATAGAAGAAATAGAAGCCCTTAGCCATCATAAATCTGTATGGTAACTAATAAATCATGAATACTTTCCTGTCTTTTGGGGCCTGCATGGACATTTTGGTAGGAGAAAATATTTCTTTCTCCTAAATGCATCGATGTTCACCAACACCTGCTTGTCAGAAAAAGAAGATTAATAGCAGTAATGCTAATAGTCATTTCAGTTTGGATAGCACATTTTACAAACTCAAGTCACTTTACATAAAACAAATGTAATTTTAGCTGAAGGGATCAGGACTGTGAAATCATCAGGGCTTTAAAGGAGGAAAATAAAGCCATTATGGGAATAAAATCCACAGCCTCTAGCAGTGATCTAAATTTCCAGTACCATAAATATTATTCGGTTATAAAACAAGGATCAAAACCCATTAAACAAGATTCATTTCCAGTGAAGAAATATTGGCTGATTTGAATAGCGTTATCTCTGATTTAGCATTTTATTTGCTTAATGAGTATGCAGCTTACCGAATGGAGAGACTCTGTGCCTCTATGTTAAAAATGATCTGTTCAAATCAAAGCAAACAGACCTGTGCTTTGGGTTTATTGTGTTCTTTTGTTTTGATTCACGATTTAAAAAATAACAATCAAGTATAAAATGCATAGCAGTGCAAAAGTCTGTATGTAACTTTACGCTTTATGCCAAAACCTACAATCAAATGTTCTTAATCGTAACATTTCAAAAGATATAGAACCATTACAGTTGTGTTTATTCAACGAGTGCCCCCACGTTGACTGTTCAGTAGGGTGTATGATCACCCAAGAGTGCCAAAACACCCTGACAGTGATGGGGCATGGACAGGATCAGATTATTCCTGCAGTTCTTATGGGATCTTTTTCATATTAACTTTGAAATCTCCCCTCATTTTTGTGAGCAGTGTATAATCCATCCAAGCGGTCCTGGATCTGGCACAGGATATACTGTATACCTAAAACAGTTTAGATGGAGATATACTCGAGATGCTTAAAAAAACAAAACATTTGGCGTTTTTAACTGGTAATATTCCATATTATTCACTATTGTTCTGGCTGTTAACTTTCAATTTCACTTAGAAGAATGAAGAACATGTAGGCAAGAATGGTGATGGAGATTACAAATAACCCCGGCCTTTCAGCTTGGACCATTTTGTGTTTACTGAACAAGTTAATTAGTCTTACATCAAACCTTGGCCTTGTTTGAAATATTTCATCTTAAACATTAGAGCTCATGCATCATAAATGGGTTTTATGAATGTAGAACTACATCAAGTACACGATACACGCCGCACACTCGTGTTCTCTAATGGAATATTTAATTAGATTTTCTATTATAACTTCACACATATTCATGAGTATGCTTAGAATAATGTAGTATTATAACAAGGAATTGTGTCAGATTATAAAGAATTCATTGTAAGTGTGCTTTACATGGCACTGCTCTGAAAGGCAGACGTCGTCTCATTTTTTAAACTTCACATCCAAGACATTTTGTTTCTAAGTTTATGTTGAGTGATAAACATGCAACAAACACACTAATGCGTTCTTATTCATTACCGCAGCGTTTTCAGTCGGTGCCCTGTAGTAAAGTGGAATTACAAACGCAGGGGCCCTGCTAATCACGTCCCTGCTCGATCACATGGACGAATGTAGTGATTTTTCTCACACTATCTATTCTCAAAGTGCTACGAGAATCCATCTTTTAAAAAAGATGTAAAAAAGATTCCACAAATATTTCGAAGTGCCTTCTCAGTCTACAAACTGACCCAAAACTAAAAGTGGATATCCTGAAAAGATTACATATGCTGAACATACGATGAAAGAGCCAAGGCTTTTAGACCAAACACCACCTAGAGTTTAGTCTCTCTCATTTGGGACTATGGTGGCTTAGATTTTTGAAACCTTCATAAAAAGATGAGGGAGTGAATTGTGCATAAAATGTGATCTATGAGAAGTTTGTTTGCTAAGATTAAAAAGTGTTACGGCTGTATTTGGTCAAATGAAAACGTGTTTTTTGACCCAATACCCATGTTGTTTTAGTAACGAATTAATGCTAGAACGGAAGTCAAAACAGTTTTGGAGAAGAGACTCTGTACATAAAACTATACGAAGAAAATATCTGCTTTAAAGTATCAGTGCTCATGATATTTATGTGCTTTGTAATATTAATTTCATAACAATATCAGATTAATAAATAAAGTGGTTCATAGCCTTTTTTCCTTGCATCTGTGTTTATAACGTCTTACTTCCAGCTAGTAAGAAAACTTACCTAGTTTGCGTTTGCCGTCAGATAACAGCATCTGCCCCTCGGTGAATAGCCTGGCGTACAGAGGACTTGTGCCCATGGAGTTTTCCACTACAGAAAAAAAGCAAAGAGCTATCAGGAGCTGTACAATTATGGGTAATGTAAATGTATGGTTATACTCTGTAAAAAGGCCGAGGTCATCTTCCACATCAGCAAAAATGACAAAAATTGACCGACTCTCATGGGCAGCAGGGGGGCTCGGTGGGTAGCACCGCTGCTTCACAGCAAGAAGGTCCCGGGTTCAATCCCAGAGTGAAGTGGTCTGGGTCCTTTCTGTGTCTGCATGTCTTCTCCGTGTCTGCGTTGGTTTACTCCGGGTACTCCGGTTTCCTACCACAGTCCAAAGACATGTGTTAGGTTAATTGGTGTCTCTAAAGTGGCCCTTAGTGTGTGGCTGTGTGTGTGACTGTGTGTGCATTCTATGATGGATTGGTGCCCCATCTAGGGTTGTTCCTGCCCTTGTGCCCAGAGTTGCCAGGTGGGCACCGGCTGGTCCACGACTCAGTGTGGATTAAGTGGAAGGTAATGAATGAATAAATGAATGACTCTCTTAAAAATATTAATTGGAGGATTTGCTCTCTCAAAAAGAGAGCTCTCCCTTTGGAATCTTCAAAAATCTCATAAAACAGCCATTAAATAATCTTAATCTTGACCCTCCACACACACACTCACACACACACACGCACACATTAACCTCAGTAACCTAAACCTCTACTCTTTTAGTTTTTCAAATAAAAGTTGTCATTTTGTCAACAAAACAGTCCTCAAGTCAAAATTGCCAAGTTTTCCTGTCATTGTGAGGGCAATCAATCCTTAAAAGTATTAGAAGGCAAGGTACACACATATACACACAAACAAACACACACATACACACACAAACAGGCTGAGATCAAAGCCAATTGAAGCAGCCTCTAAGCTGGGAGGTGGCGTGGTCGCTCCTGACTGTCACGCCTGAACAGGGGCAAAAGATAACGACGTGCCTGCTGCACACTGACGCAGCAGTTGATATGGAAATGGCCGGTGAATTATTCAACGCCGGCAGATGCTCCTGCACCGAAACGTTATAATTATTTCGCTTCCTTCTGTCGTCTGAATTCACTCACAGATATTTTTGAAGGTTTCAGCATCTGCTTAGCTTAGTTAAGGCTGTGGTTCGTCCAAAAATGTACCACCTTAACCTGAATGTAATCAGTGAAGGCAAATTTAACATGAAGTTTGCTTTTAAAGGTTTTAACTGTTCAGAGATTTGGATGTGATTTATGACAATGCATGACAAAATTTAAAAACAGGATTGGGGCATGGCTAGTTAAAGTAGAGTTAAAGTAAAGTTTGGTCATTTCATACAAGTATCAGACACAGGTCACATGCTACACTGGCTCAGTTTTAGTTATTTAAGTAATTTGACTTTAAATGTATGATATTTTCACTTCCAGTGCTTGATAATGGAAAGCTGTTTTCAAAGCAAATTAGCAGATAAATAAAAAGATTTCAATGCCTTTAACTAACCTCCATTGTACTTTTCAGCAGGGGCGTCATTAGACCCACTTTGCAACATTGCTGTGCCTCGCTAAACTAAACGACAGCGATAAAGCTTTCGGTTTTATCCTGGGTCTCTGAGCAGAACTACAGGACACGCTAATTTACTAAGGCAACTTGTCCCTTAAAATAGAGCATCCACCCTTAGTGGATCAATACAGGACCTGTTCTTTATTGAAGTTCTCTGAATTGCAGATTCAAGGTGGTAAGAATTGACTTAATTCTGTAGTTTGTTCCTGACAGTTCTGCTCCGAGTCCGTTCTCTGAATCTGAATCTGTTAAGAACTAGCTCGAGTCCTTTAATGTTTCAAGGCAACCCCTAATATTTTTGGGGGACAACCCCTTAAACCGTTTTAAAAACGGCCCCTTGGCATCATGGGATAGCATTTACAACTTGCTTTGTGGAGTTGGGCATCTAAGAGCCTATTCATAAGTTAAGCACTGGTTTGCTGGGACAAGAAAGCAAGCACTTATCAAAACCATGGCAACCCAGAGATGTTCATTGTCAAAATACAAGTCCAAGCCAAGTCACGAGTGTTTAGGCTAGAGTCCAAGTCAAGTTAATACAACATATCTAAGTGTATAATTAAAAATACACACACACACACACACACACACACACACACACACACACACAGATATATATAATATCATGCCAACATGTAATGTATG
>JAUZSU010138158.1:0-15826 GCA_034780255.1 Parotocinclus maculicauda | reverse complement strand
TATATATATATATATATATATATATAAACCTATATACTGCTCACAAAAAGGGGATATTTCTAAATGAATGATTTTATTTAATTAAACAAGATCATCAAAAATGCAAATGAAAAGTCAAAGAAAGTTTTTCGATTATGCAAATAAGATGGAGTAGCAAGTGATATATTCATGGGGGAGAACAGAAGCATGTCAAACTGGACAAGAGTGTCACACATTGACTGTTCAGTCGGGTGTATGGTTCCACAAGACTGCCAAAACACACTGACAGTGACGGAGAATGAACAGGATCAGTGTTGTGAAAGTCTTAAATACTGTATTACAAATGCTGCAGTACAGTACAAACACTTAAACATTTTAATTAATTACAGTAACTAAGTACATTTACATTTACGGAATTTAGCAGACACCCTTATCCAGAGCGACTTACAACTGATGCAGTCTTACAATTCAAGCAATGGCAGGTTAAGGGCCTTGCTTAAGGACCCAACTGGAAGCTTGGTCAGGGATTTGAACCCTGGACCATTAGGTCCAGAGTCCAGTACCTTAACCACAGTCCCAAAAATGTGCTTACCACTATGCTACAAAGACAGGGTAGTAAAAGTACATCTTTACAGCTCAACCCTAGGTATTAGGCATGTGCATTTTCACATTAATACAGTAACTACATAGTCCACATAGTTTTGCCAAACATATTAAACAAATATCACAATGAACACTGTAAATAGTTCATAAACATCAGATTATTTAATTAAGGGACACCCAACTAATATTTTGAAGGTGGAATTGTGTGGAGAATGTTGAAGTCTACCTGATTCCCTTGTGGAAGCATTTCCTGCAATTAACATAATTTAAGACATCAACATTTAAAATTAAAATAATTTATTATTAAACAATTAATTAAAATAGATGGTTAGACACCCAAGTGTCTATATTGGTTATCATCTAATAAAGACAATTTTCACTTCTATGTTCATTACGGTTTCACAGAGCTCCTGCTTCTATTTATTACAGAAATGTTGATCAAGTAAGCAAAGTGCACACATTCATTGTATACATGCAGATTGATAAGCATGCATGTAACCTGTTCAGGCTTAATCTGAGATCAAAATTTATTTAATCACATTGACCCAATCATTTAATGGTTACTGTTCCTGCTCAAGTTGATGAGAAATGAACCAGAACTAAAAAGGCAAGCAATATTCATTTCGATTTGGGCCAGTCCTTGTTTTGACCGTACCAAGACAAAATAGCCTAAACAATGATGGAAGAATAAATTGCCTGTGAAATTGCAAATCTCATCAAACACAGACTTCGGAGGCTTTACTGGAAATTCTTCACATCCATTACAAAGTCCTGACCTTGTGCCTTCAGAAAATCAGCCACTATAGAACCAGCTCAGTGGAGAGTTTCCTTCAGAAACCATGCTCAGCTCACATACTGGTTTGATGATTTTCTCAAATGATTAAGAATGGGCATTTAAAATGAAGAACAGATGATGCTTTGATTTTATGATCTTGTTATTAAGTTATATAATTGTATTTCAGAATAATTGTGGCAGAACGTTTTCACTCAATAACATCCATTTTCTAGCCTATTAAAAATGTAACAGACATTATCGGTGTTTTAATTAGGTCTGCAGGATTAGCTTTCAGAAGGACAAAAAAGATGATTAAAGCCTACAATACAAGGCTTAGATTCAGTCACGTTTGGTAATCTAACCCTGGTCAAATGTGAAATTTATAAATTACTGCTGTATGTGTTCTTGGGCTGTACTTTGTCCGTCTGGCTTAATGTGTACATTGTACATATATAAAAGAAATTAATTACACTACTACCATTTTCTTTTGCATAAATTATGAAACTGCTTATTCAGATGTTTACCTACATTACTTCCTCTGAAATACTGATTTTGTGTGAAAGCAAAAAATAATTTGTTATAGCAGCCAAACTACAGACCATGTATTTGCTAATTGTGCACACAACTACAGCCTTAAACAATCTAATCACTTTACTTTATAGTCATCTCTCCAGCAGCCACAGTTTAGCCTTACATAAATAACTTCATTCATTTCCAAGTGCTTAAATTCTCTACCTAGCCACCACCGCATTAACCGTGTTATACACAAAACAAAACGATTCAGTTATGAGCCGTAATATTTGTGCTCATAGCAACACATTATGGCAAGTTAAATCCATAATTGCATCTGTCAATCTAGCACCAAAACAGCAGCTGAGACCAGACTGTCACAGGTCTTTGCAGCTGAGGTACTTCCTAAGGCGCAAGACCACAAACATGAGGTTAAATCCATTAATTATGTCACTAGTTAACCTGCTTAGTCTGACGTGGAAATGTACACAGCATCACGTCAGATTTACAACAAATGCTTGTTAACCTTTTTCAGAATTGTCCGATCTTTTGCAGCTTTATGACATATCTCAGGCTTAGTTTTTGCTTGCAGTTCTGAGCTGACTCAAAGCTAATTTGAAAAATTCCTCTTTTTTTCTATGACACAGATAGAACAAAACAGGAGGAGAAGTCTACGTTTATGACAATTGTATTGTATTTATGGCAAATGCAGCGTGTTCAGAGTCACCTAATTCCTTAAAGCATTTGTTAGTGGCCCTAATGAAGATCAGAAGCACTACAAGGCAAGACACAGAAGGTGTATTACTAATTAATATCCCATAGTAGTGTAGTTTCATCACCCCAACAGCTGTTTGGTTACAGCTGCCCTGTCTTGTAAAAACTGAGGTGAATAACGGATTACACAATCAGTGCATGTGTTGTTGATTTATCTTGCTGATATGCATGCATAAATTCACCTGTACAGGAGCATGAAACCATTTTGTACATGCCTACATTTTTGCAGCTAACCCCAATAATTTACACACATTTTGTTCACAACATCAATAATTTAATCTCATTCTTTTCTGGCAAGGGATAGATATGATTCTAATAAAATGATATGTGAAGACATTCATGCTGTTCAATGCATCTTGTGTATCACGCCTTGCTGTGCGATAATACAGTATATTCCCTATTCCTTGCTATACAGATCAAGCGCTGGGTAATAAAAGCAATAACACATAATAACAGCCAAAAATATAGCATAGCCAAAGCATATCTAAGTTAAAATTTTATTAGCATGATATAAATATAGGTCAGTGAGGTTTAAGCCCATATACCTTGATAAATCACAAAGCTAAGATTATGTTTATCAGTATATTCAGGAAATAAAATGTAGGTAAGGTTTATATTACACATGGTAACCTGTTATACATTATATGTTGCCTTTCTACAGCATCAGCACGCCTGTTTCTGTTGTTTTAGGGTGGAGGCGACGCCTGGTTCCTGCTCTTATTGAACAATGACAGATCCAAGGAAGCTGCAGTGAAATGAATGAATGAAGCACTTTGCGTATACTACACGCAGGAGAAGGAGAAAAGGTAACGATGATCTGAGATGGGTTTGTGTGGAAGTCATTAAGGAATCGGCATTTAGATGCTGTAATGTGGATGATGTAGATGAGACACAGGCTTACCTCGGCGAGTGCGGGCAGCCAGCAGCAGCAGCAGCACGCGCTCAGCAGGGCGATGGTCCCCCACACGCGTGACTCCATCCCTATCTCTGATCACCGAACGCAGGCATGGTCCTGATTTGAACGCGCTTCTATCCTGAACGATTAACGGCTATGATAGACTCGGGCTGTGGGCGCGGCTTAGAGCCGTTAATTTTCCAGAGGGGAGAGCGACGCTCCTGTACAACCCTCCTTCCTCCACCTCCCGCTCCTCCTTCCACTCCTGCTGCAGGTTCATTTCTATTGCCAGGTCGTGTAAGGCTTGACGGATACACACGTGTCTGATCACAACATTGTACACTGATTGAGCACAAATGTGCTACAGCCAGTCAACAACTGGACGAGTCTATCTCCAGATCAGTACTGATTAACATAGATATGTATGCACTGTATGGCCAGATGTTTGTGGACAGCCCTTCTAGTTCGTTTTCTTACACACACTCGTATGAAACAAACATAGGCCTACCATTATAAAATAACAGCAGTAGAATATGTTTTACTGATCATCTAAGTAAATCAATATGATGCTTTAATAATATTCAACTTTTCTCTTATGTCACTTCCATTTAACTTAATAAGGCAATAGAGAATTGGACCACCTGTGATGGAGAACCTAGCTGGCTTACACAGGCCCTGACTGCATCAAACACCTTTGGAACATATAGGAGTGCCGACAGTAAGCCAGGGCTTATTGTCAAACATCATTGCCTGACCTCAAAGTCTAGAAGACCGCTTTAGAAGAGTGAAAAAGCGGCAAACGAGGGATACATTCAATAATATTAGTATAGTATTATTAGTAGTACTATTAGTATTATTATTAGAAGTATGTTATTATTGTTGATATGTCGTTTCTAGTTTTGCTAAAACGGCAAGCAATATTTATTTATTCTTGGGTCAATTCTTGTTTTGACTGTGCCAAGGAACAACCTAAACAATGTTGGAAGACAAAATAGTTTTTAGTGATTTTCTTTTAAATGTAAAAGTTTCGCAAAAACCAGCGGAACAGCGAAAATCTGCGATATATTTTTTCCATTAATATTTTTTGAAAATCCGCAATGCACAGAGTCCGCGAACGGTGAACCGCGAAGTGGCGAGGGAAAACTGTATTTGGTCACATGAAAAAACTTTGTTTTGGTTATATAAAAGTGAGCAGCAGCATCCTGAAGGCTTCAAAGTGAAAATATGCAAATCAATGAATAATAGCAAACAGTCTGGATATAATTAATGGAGTCTGGTAATGACTAGAGCTTTCAGGAGAATGTGTGGTTGTAAGGATAATTGTTTGCCTTAAACTAACATATAACTGCAGTCAGAAAAGTAGAAATCCTCCAATTTTGTAGTCCTTTGTTGACTGAAGAGCTAACATTGGAGAGTAGGAAATCAAATGAGCGCCTGTGATCTTTGATTCCTCAGATAGCACTGCATCAAGAACCACATTTAAAAAATAGCTGATATAACCACATAGCCAAGGGACTACTTTGCCAACATTTTGTCAAAAACTATAATGACTATAACCAATTCCCACTTTACAGTGCAAACACGAAACCTGAACACCCGAAACACAATCACAATTTGGTATTCTCTGTGCCAAAAACGTCTTTTAAGTGTGGTGAAAAAAAATGGCAGCATTACAAAGAGGTAAACGCTTTACCGTCCCAACTTGAATGGGTTGCAGGCCTAAAGTGCAGGTTTGGATAGTTATTAACAAGTGAAATTAATTTTACCAGAAAAAAAGATCCATACATCAGGTTCATACTGTTTACAATTAGATAAAAGTCAAAGTAAATTCAAGATACACTATGTTTTTATATGCATTATCCATATTGTCCCAACATTTTCTGATCTGGCGTTGTATCTTCTGAGAGACACAGGCATTGAATGACAGATAGGAGAATAACACTGTATAGCAATGGTATAAAAAACATCGAGTTGATCACTGAATCAGTGATTTATAAGGAAAGAGTAAACCAAGAATGTAGCCTTAGGGAACTCCTGTAAGAAGTCAGGTTTAGGATGATAAACATGAAGCCCTCTAGGCTACATGGAAGGACTGATATAAAAGATGTCACAGTATAGCATCCAATGCCCAAGAGATATATCTATATAAATGTCTCTGTGTAAGCGACTGCAAATCCACAAGGTAAACATGCATGGTTAAATAAACTGTATGAATACATATAGTCAGAGGAAGAGGAACCCAGTCAAGGAAAAAGTGTGGCAAAAGAGGTCCCTGCCAGCTCTGCAATGAAATGGTATCCCAACCAGGGCACACTTATGCCTGTGCCCTGTATTCTTCAGGGAGCTAAGATAAGAAGCACATTTGTGGTAGGATATTTTGTATCACATTACATTTATTTATTTGACAGATGCATTTATTTAAAATAAATTATTCATGAAAAATCCAATCCTATAACAGAGCTGAGATGTTGAGGGTTAAGAGCATTTTCAAGGGCTCAACATAAGCTCTCTGACAATCCTGAAATCTCAAATCAGTGGAACAGACACATAAGCTTAGAGCTACTACTGCCTATTACATAAAAATAGACTCCACAAACTAAGTAATTTTAAAACATTTAAAGCTATTGTTTGTGTGTATTGCAAATCTAAGATAAAGCAGTCAAAAAGAAACCCATCAATTTGGACAAGATAATAGCATTGGTAACGACGGTAGCTTCACTAACGTTCACAATTTCAACAATATACTCACATAACAAAATATTCTCTCATTTTTGTGAGCAGTATAAAAAGCATAGCAATTAATCCCATCAAAGGATCCTACTGCATGGCACTCAGTCATCATCACATTCCTCTGAAGATTATGAAATGACTTAATGTAAGCTATTTTTGATCTAGAGTTTCGCTTCCATTAGTTTGTTAAAGTATTAAAATAATAATTAAATAGTACTTTCATAAAACAACATCACATATAGTTATGTAGTTATTAGGGATAAGAACATGTCCATTACTGATTCTAGTAAACTTGGCAGAGGAAAAATAATACTCAAAGCAACGTTCAGACATTCGACATATATGTTCTTTTTTTATAACTCTTACTTTCTGACTTTAATACGTATTCTTCATTAATATCCTGTTTGTCTTGTAAAACTATACAAGCAAAACTATCATTTATATTACTACCATGTGAATTGCTGGGCTGAGAATGGTCCACTAAACAAAGAATACTTATTTAGTGTTAGCCCCATGGTACTGGACAGAGTAGCGGGTACAAATAACAAATGTTTAAAAAAGCACATATTCTGTACGTTACAGAAGACGTAGGCACATTTCTTGTAGTAAGCAACTAATTTTACCTCACAAATACTAACAAAAAGCATATTTTTATTTAAAGCGACCCAACATAAAACATTTGTAACTAGATTCCTTACTGAAATGTTTTCAGCTACTTTTAGTAACGATAACTGTGGAATATGGACCTATAACAGCACGAGAAACAGCTGGGAAGTCCATGAGTGACCTTTTGATAGTGACATTCACAACATTCACACTGTCCCACCCATGGACTCAGCTCTCCCACACCAGCATTCACATATTCTACTCTCAAAACAGGCATTCATCCCACATTTGACCTGCTCACTAATACATGGCATTATACAGTCACTGCTGCCTAAGTGCTTTAGTAAGTCTGGTGCCTCATTGAACATTGCCTTTAATGGAAAAGACTGAATCTGATGAATTTTCTACAGATAACTGCAGTTGTCATGGCAACCCAATGGTTAAATCGCTCTCACCCTTATTGCAAATTTAAGAACCGTGTAGACACAACAGTCTTTGCTCTGTCGGTACTGTGACAAAACAACAAAAGAGCTTAATGTTAAAACACACTGAAAGGTTTTGAGCAAGACGGTAGGAAACCTGGTTAGTGTAGACTCTAAAGACTCTGATTGTTCAACATCATTTTCTCCGTCTCTTTGTTCCATAGCTCTACATGTTTACTTGTAAAAAGCATAGGTAGCTACATAGAAAGAAGCGAATAACACATGCACACACAACTAAGCCTTATGTACAATGCAAAATAGGTTTTCAAGTGTGTTACAGATTGTTTACCCGGATTTTCAAAATCTCCTTACACGCATCAGAAACTTTATTGTATAATGAATAAAGGTATAACTGGTTTAGAGAATTGTAGGCCAATGTTAGCAACCACTAAATATCTATAAAAAGAACATCTAGGACTAGCACATAAGCGGGAAGTTTGTGCCACAGATTTAATTTTGCACATCCATCCTGTGAGTGGGAGGAAAAAGGGGGGTAGATCATTTATAACTGGCAGCCGCGAGCGCTTTGTGTGTTGTTGTGCAAAATATTAGAAATGGAGTGAGCAGGAAGTCTCATCTAACATTTTTACAAATATGTTCGAATTTTATGCATTCAAATTTACTGATTCTGCCTTATACAGTATGCAGTTCTATCCACAACTGCTGGCACCCCTAGTAAAGATGAGTAAAAAGAGTTCAAATAAAGTCAGCTTGAATCTACTTCAAGCTTTAGTTGAAGGAAATTTAACCTGTGGCGTAAAAAAACCTTCATCAAGAAATAATTTAATTAAAAAAAAAACCATACTGTACGTGCCACAGCTATTGGCACCCCTGCGTTTATACTCATTGACAAACAAAATCAAACAAAAGCACTCAGTGTTATCGGGTTGCTGCAAACATGCCATGCAGTCCTGTCTCAGCCAGATATGTAAAAGATTACAGGTGTGGTCTGATTAGACACTGGGTCTTGCCAGAAAAGGGTGTAAAATTGCTTTCCCCACTGCCCTGTAAAAAGGCTCTCAGATGCTACTTTTGTATATTGTAACTCTTGCTCAGAGACCGTTAAACAGATTATTGCTAGACATGCCTCCATGACACACACCCACATTTTGCCCTGAGTGATATGTGCAGGACATCCTGTATGTGTTGCCTCTTATGACAGGGCTTACAACTCGCATCTTTCAACAGGATAATGTAATGCCCACACACAGCAAAGATTTCCCCAGAATGTCTCCACCAGATTACAACACTTCCTTGGCCTAACCGGTCGCCAGACTTATTGCTAATAGAGCATTTCATGGGGCCAGTTGGGATCCCAGCTTTGGAAGCATATGAGTGTGCAGGATCTATAAGCCCAGCTGCAACATCTGTGGGTAATTGTGCCACAGGATACCACACAGAAGCTACCTCCATGCCCAACCGCATCTAATCTTGCAACCAGGCTAGAGGTGGCCTAACAGGGTAAATAGAGCCTCCTTACAACTATACAGTTGTACAACTATTGCAATTGCTTACATACAGTATCTCACATTAAAAAAAAATATATATATATATTTTCATAGGATAACACTCAAGACATGCCTGGTCACTAAGTTTCCGAAGGGAAAGGATTATTCTCTGCTGCAGTACATGTTGATAGACATGGTTCCTTCAGTAAACTGTAACAGCCCACAGTCAGCAGCACTCATGCAGCCCCAAACCATGACATTCCCACTACCATGCTTGACTGTAGGGAAGACACATTTGTCCTTGTACTCCGCATCTGCTTGTCACCACACATGCTTGACACCATCTGAACCAAATTAAATTATCTTGGTCCCATCAGACCACTAGACATGGTTCCAGTAATCCATGTCCAAGTCTGCTTGCCTTCAGCAAATTGTTTGCAGACTTCCTCCTGGGATGACAGCCATGCAGACCAGTTTGATACGGTGTGTGGCGTATGAACTGAGCACTGACAGGCTGACTCCGCATCTCTTTAGCCTCTGCAGCAATTCTGGCAGTACTCCTACGTCTGTTTTCAAAAACCTCTGGATATGACACTGAGCACGTGCAGTCAGCTTCTTTGATCAACCATGGTGAGGTTTGAAACCTGTATGGTCTTGCCCACTGTTCTTCAGTTCACTTTCAGGGTGTTGGTAATCTTCTTATAGCCTAGGCCATCTTTATGTAGAGCAACAATTCTTTTTTTAACACTATCAAGCCACATGATACCAGGGAGGGAAAATGGCTAATTGGGCAAAATTTGTCCATTTTTAATTAGGGGTGTACTCCCTTTTGCTGCCATTGGTTTAGACATTAATGGCTGTGTTGAGATATTTTAGGGAAACAGTAAATTTACACCATTATACAAGCTGTAGACTGACTACTTTACATTGTATCAAAGTTTCATATCTTGAGTGTTGAAAAGATACAAAAATGTGAGGGGTATACTCACTTTTGTGAGATAATGTATATTATCATTACAGTCACATTTATAATGTTTCATTCCATTCCAATGGACAACCTCCCTTTGCCAATAAAACAACAATTAATTGTCTCCAGTAATGTTGGAGAATACAGAGCAGGCAGTTTGAGACCATTCTTAGTCTTTGGTTGTCTTGTGCACGCTCTCCACTGTGCTCACACACAGGTTTACATAAATGGCCAGCTTGATTTAGTAAACCATTTTTATTGATCTGTGCATGCTTTGGATCATTGTCCAGCTGGAAGATCCTGATGGCCCATTTGTAGTTTATTGGCAGAAGCACACAAATTGTTATTTAAAATGTCCAAGTTTGTGTACCATAAAAAGTTTCCCAGGGCAACTGGAGGAAAAACAACACCACACAATCCCACCACAATTCTGCGAACCAGTTTCTTTGTAGTATTTTCATCCCTATTATTATGCCATTTTATTCAAACATGACTCCAGTTAGCATTTAGCAAACTCAATTGACCTACATTTGTGGTTAGATGACAGGAAAAGCACCCAAATTATGTATAAACGTTAATATCTTAATATACTGCTCGCAAAAATTAGGGGATATTTTCAAATGGAATATCCAATAATGAGCAGTGTATTATGTGATGCAGGCTGTAAAATCTTTTGTTTACTTTTTTAAATTAAACTTTAAAAAGCACTTTCTAATCAAAAGAGGTTAAGTGGACTGTGAAAAAACTCAGTATATTAACAAAAGAACAGTGTTATGTTCAGAAAGTTAAACTATTTTAATTAAAAACATCTTACTCTAATTCAAAACCCTTTCATTTCATGATGAAGCAGAAGCTGGAGTAATTCTATATGCCTATAACAGAAAAAATCATTTCCAACATAATGAGGTAAAATTACCCTTTTGTCAGTCTGATAAAAACAAGGAGAATATGGGTTGTGGTGGTGGTTATCCAAAAAAAGTATGACAAAATACAGCAAGAAATGTGCCTGACTTGCTATATTGCAGAGGTGAAAGAGGCAGAGAAAAAGAGTGAGAGACGAGAAAGGAATAATCCAGTATAATTTCAATCCACCACATCTGCAAGGTAGGAGTGATTTCCATGTACTGAGAAATGTTAATCTAGCCGCTTTACACTGGAATGGGACTATTTGTTATTGCTAAGCCTTAATAATCAGAATAAATACTTCTTGTGGTTGTTTTGTAAAAGTGAATAGCTTCTTTCTGTTCCAATTATACTATTTACACTGCACATGCAGTAACTGTTTCTATTTTTAACTGAAAGTACATGTAAGCATCAATATCTCTTTACATATACAGGGCAATTTGACCTGGTCTGTTGAAATTCAGAAGTATCGCCCAGAGCCACCGAGTCATCCCAAATGCATCAACACTTTTGAGTATGAAACCCATCTTCCCGTTAATTTAATTAAAATTTGGCAATTAATTGTTTACAAAAGTGTCTATATTATGAATTATGGTGGCATTAAATATTGCAGTTAAGTAAAACGATTAAATATCTTACTGCAGAATAGCAACAGAATTGTTTGTTCAATACTTTTAAACCCCTTCCGGTGAACAAAATTTAACAGCAAATAAAAAAAATTAAGAAGAAAACTAAAAAAATTAACAATTCAATTTATTAACAGTGTGCAAAGTTGGGCTTTGAATTAAGTTTCAAGCAATAGCCCATTACTTCCTGCTTCACTGGGTGTATAAATATATATTCATTGGCCACTTTATTAGGTATACCCTGGTACATACCTGGTAGGGAGAGTCTTTTTGCCTTCAGAACTGCCTTTACTTTTTGTGGCATAGAAACAACATAGAAGCGCTGGAAACATTCCATGTTGACATGACAGCATCACACAGCTGTTGCAGATTTGTCATCTGCACATCCATCATAGGAATCTCGCATCTCACCACATTTCAAAGGTGCTCCATTGGATTGAGATCTGATCACTGCAGAGGCCATTTGTGTACAGTGAATTTGTTGTTTTGTTCAAAACCATGTCAAGATGATTTGAGCTTTGTGACATGGCACATTATTTTGCTGGAAGTCGCCATCAGAAGATGGGTACATTGTGGTCATAAAGGGAAGAACATAGTTAGCAAAAATACTTAAGTAGGCAGTTTTTAATATAGTTGAGCCTGTCTAGCACCAAAACACAAGCCACATTTAATGTCACTCATTTTGATGCTCGGTTTGAACAGTAGTGGGTCTTGATGTCTAAATGCCTAAATGCACTGAGCTTCTGCCATGTGATTTGCTGGTCAAGTTGTCTTAATTATTCTTTAACATGGGAAAGAAAAGAGAACAAACAGTTAAAATAAGAGGAAGCTGTGTTGACCTTTGTAAAGCAGTGAATGGTTCTAAAACAGTTACTTAACTGGAAATGTCCATACCTACAGTTAGAGCAATAACTAAAACATTCTAATCAACTGGAACTGTGACAAACTTGCAAGGATGGGGACTGGGTGGAGAGTTACATGGGGTCACATTAAAGTACTATCAGATGTCACCACCATGCCAACAGATTATTTGGAAGGCTTATGTGGAAAAGGTTTGTCATTTAACGGCAAAAGCAAGCATATGGAATTGTTACTGCTAAATACAAACTGATATAGTAAGGAAGTAAAAAAGGCCACAGTTTTATAGATAATATTAAGGTGAAATTGTACTTTGGTTGAGTGCATTGAATTTTTCTGCTTAAAAAGCAAAGATAAGGACATTGTGCTTTGGACACTTCGTTGGTCACCCAGAAAGGCCATGTGGGTTCCATGTTGGTTTATGCTGGCTAGTGCTGGTTTTGGTTTAGCTGCTGAAGTTGAATGATCTTGCTGTTAGAGCTGGATGAGCAGTTTACCGGTGTCCAAAACACAACACATTTGTAGCTTTGCGGTTTCTTTCTGACTTTTTTGCAAGGTTTTCCTCTGATATTATTCATTTGTTTATCTTGCAATCATTTGATACAACCACGCAGTGAATACAGCGTAAAAGGGTTTCATTTATGGGTATACCTAATAATTTCTTACGCATTACGTATACAATTTACATTTAATATGCAGCACGATGGCTTGGTGGGTAGCACCACTGCCTCACAGCAAGAAGGTCCCGAGTTCAATCCCAGGGTGGAGCGCTCTGGGTCCTCCTTGTGTCTGTATGGGTTTACTCCAGGTACTCCTGTCTCTAAAGGTGTCTCTAAAGTGGCGCTTAGTGTATGACTGTGTGTGTTTGTGTGCCCTACGATGAATTGGCGTCCCATTTAGGCTTCTTGCCCTTGCTCCCAGAGTTGCCGGGTGGGTGCCGGGTGGGTGCCGGCTGGCCAGCGACCCCGTGTTGATTAAGCGGAAGATAATGAATAAATTACATTTAACTTATAACAACAGCATTCTGCTCATTGCAGCTGAGCTTAATACCGTAACATTAAAAAATATGTAACATTAAGTAACAGTACTACTACACACTAGTTTGTGAAATGGCGTATTCCTTTCATAAATTGTGTGGATTAAGTGTATTTTGTAGGCACCTGACGCCATCTAGTGGGTCATGTGATAAAAATGTATGGACACTTCAGAAAATTAGATAAGTTTATGTTGTGCTTGCTAATGGAACAGGAACAAAACCTCTCTTATGAAAAATAAACTATCATGTTGTACGATAGTAGGACGATCACTTAGCAGGACCAGATGAGTTTCATTTAGTCCAATTCGGTTAGTGTTTGCTGATTAATGCTAATAGCTGGTAAACTCAAACTGGTCTTTCTGGTAAAGCTGGTTGACCAGCATACCAATGTCAAAGCAAAACGTATAGCATAGTATCCTGGTGTCTGCTTTTCCAGGGAAAGCATCCTTTAATAACATTTAACATTCCAACGTCAAGTTCCAAACATCGAAGTTTAATGTTTATCATGTAATAAATTGATACCGTTTCAGTGAACGCATAAATAAGCATATATAAAACTTGATAAGCAATTCCTTAGTCATAGCAAGAAAAGAATAATCCTACACACCTTCACTGTGTCTTTGTTACTCGACCGGTTAAATCTGCGGATGTTCCGCCTACTTACTACTTGGCATTCTGTTCAGCAAAACAAAATAACCACAGGACGTGATTGACAGGACCATCGACCAACCACAGCCCGAGTTTTACTAGCCATGGCGCGTGGCTCCGTCTGCTGATTTGCAATCCGCCGTAACAGGATCGGGGAAGAAGCAGAGCTTCGATCGGGTCGCCATGGACTGTTCCAGGATCAGTACGCTTTAAATCGACTCGAACGGTAGCGCGGTGAGTAAGAATCCTGTCAGCAACTTTCATTTGCTTCAAGCCTAGCGTTATAAATCAAAGTGGAGTCACTATGGACAGAATAAGACGCTTTGTTCTTATGAAATGTCCCTGCTCATATCATGTTTCAATAACACGAATCCCAGATGAGGCTTTGGCCTGCTGAGCCTTTCTTCAGGAAAAATAAGTGGATTATCTTCTTCTTAAAGTCTACCGTAACACGCATGGTGCTGTTCAGGGTTATAGCTGGATTTGTACTCACAGACATGCATGATCGACTTTGCATTTCACTTGGCAATTATCAGTAATGTCATATTATTTTCTTTTTTAATGTAGCTAAGCAGATATTCGTATCAGTATTCGTATTTTTATAGAACAAATTCCACGCCATTGTTCTTTTATTAAAGTTGCACGGACACGCTGTATAACTTATTACTTAATCCACTTTAATTGCTTTGTACAATTATAAAAGAATGCGGCCAATTTATTACACCCTTAAGCCCTGAACCATTCTAGGTCCCCTATAGATTTGGACGCATTTGCTTATGTGAATGTTGTCAGTGTGAATGCAAAAAAAACGATTTGTTTTTGAATGTTTGTGTGGTTTTGTCTCTCACTGGCCCTTATTTTACACCACGTGTAGGATTTGTTTAAACAGTTTTGTCAGCTGGCACGTTTTATTTGTCTGCACTTTTGTAGCTGTAGTAATGAATGCTACGGAAGCACGTGTGACAATCCTTTGATTAAAAATAAATAAATAAATAAATAAAAATAAAAGCATATATCCTCACTGCTTACAACCTAACAGTATATCAGCAAACATCACACTCATCTATAGTCAGTCATAACAGCAGCAGGATTGCACAACACAGTGGTTTGTTTGTGGAAGGAGCCCACAAGGAGTCATGGCGGTAATAAAGTCAATGTCTGGCCATGAAAGTTGTGATTACATCTCTGGGTATCTCACTCGTGTCTAAAAAAAAATTTAGCCTTGCTGTAGATAAAGATAGGGCTCAGATCGTAGTTTTGCCAAAGATATGAGAAAACAATTTGAATTACAACTGATGTATTATTTTAGCATGGTCACTTATTTTTATCTTATATTTTACTTTGTTACTATAAAATTGTATAAAATGACTACAGCCGAATCCAGTTAATTGGACCACAGCTGCTTATTCGGGCCAAATCCTAAAGTACCAAAACAAATCCTATTGTATATGTGTAATGTTATTTGCTTATTTGGACCAAAATTCTGCCTAATCGGACCGAAGAACGTGAGAGAATAAGAATAAGAAAAAGAAGCCACAAGTCGTCACCTAGCGATCAGCGATTTATGGGAGGATTCCTGTGCTCTCCGGAAGAATTTATGCTTTTAACCATGTGTCAGGAAATCCGAAAAGTTGTGTTTACAAGTGCAAAACCAGCGTTAGGTGAACACGCCCTCCACTTTCTTTCCCATAACGAAGCACCCAGTAGCCAGCAGCATGGTTATTGGATCCATCAAGCGTTAACACTAATGCAACACGTGCAAGGAATTCCATCAGAATGCTTTAGTCAGTGAACTTTGCGTGTCTTGTTTCCCCTGCCAAAATGCCATGACGGGACTTGACGTTACCTGAAAAAAATTGGTTTTCTGGATAAGATCAAGCAACAACCATCAAACACTAGTCGGCTTCGATTGGTGGAAATTACCGGCTTGGCAAAGACGACAATTGCGCGTTTCAATGAACAAAGTTCGTAAGCAACAGTAGTTCT
>JAUZSU010138147.1:0-15827 GCA_034780255.1 Parotocinclus maculicauda | reverse complement strand
TATGTGACTGGTGTTGAGATGAACTTGTGTATGGATATAACCTTGTGTGTGTCGCTTACATGGCCACTGATACCGATAGCGACGTTAAAGAAGTCAAATAAACAACAAACACAACTAGGGTTTAATGCAGATAATCTACACATCTATATATTTTTGGGAAACCCTTTGAGTCTGGAGGAAAAACCTGCACAGACAAGCAAAGATCATGGCAAACTCCACACAGACACCATTCAGAGACAAGGATCAAAGCCCTGAGCTGTGGGGCACCAACACCACCTACTGTGCCAACATGCCAGCACTGAAATATGTAAGCTCAGAGTGATTTTATGTTTTATCTTTCATAGCCTACAGTAGTGTGCAAAAGTGTTAGGCCACCATTAGATCAGATATGCTGCTGTGATATGGTTCTTGTTCAGAATGGCCTTTTTGGAAGGGTAGCAATCAAGGAACCTTTTTCAGAAGGGCAATAGGGTGAGAAAGATTAGAAATGCTAAAGCTTATCGAAAAAATATTAGAATGAAGATCAGTGAAAAAAAAGACTACCCAAGTCTTAGATCCAGGAGTGACAAATCCAAGTCTTAGATCCAGTTATTGACAATGTGCTATATATGGTCATTATACCATTTCGAAAACAACAAATCAAATGGTGTCTTAACACTTTTGTACAGTACCGTATAACTGCATAATCCGAACAACCCAAGACTGTAAGCTCTACAAATAACATTTGTTTTGTGCTAGTATAACATTAAGGTTTGATTCATGTGTATTCAGTAGTTTCTGTTTGAAATTGAAAATAATTTAATTAAGTGTCAAACTGTTTGCAATAAATTTAGTCACATCTTACTCCGATTAAAATAACCGTGATTCTTTTAACCTCGAAAAGAAACGGGTTCAATCCCAACTGCAAACTGCTTGTTTCATCTTGAATGCTGTAGGTCACGTCAGGTATGCTTGGATTTTGTTCATTCTAAAAGAATGAAAGTAAGCATTAAAGGAAACAGCTATTAAAAGATAAAGAATAAGTTATACACTAAAAGTTTAATTAAGCCATGTGTCTTCACAAACATGTAAAAACAGTAAACAGTATGTAATAATCCTTTATGATGTTCAGCTCTGTCAGAACTTCCCCAATTACCTAATCCACTGAAAGCTCTCTAGACCTGAATGTATTTACTGCTGATCACTCAATCTATTCCACAAGAAAACAAAATAATGCGATCCCTTCTGGTTTGATTTGTACATCAGACGATACTAATTGCTCCTATTTACCATCGAGTCGCTACATAATGCCCGTTAAGCTCACAAGCCTTACACAACCAAGAAACCAACCACATTATGGCACTAGCTGCAGGGAGTGAAAACACATTTACATTTACATTTACATTTCCAGCATTTAGCAGACGCTCTTTTCCAGAGCGACTTACAACTGATACAGTCTTACAATCCAAGCAATTGTGGGTTAAGGGTCTTGCTCAAGGACCCAACTATGGCAACTTGGCAGAGGCGGGATTTGAACCCTGGACCTTCTGGTCTAGTTCCTTAACCACTAGGCTACCACAGTCACAGTGTTTATGGTTATGAAAAATCCCTAGCACTTTAATTTGGGCCGCTGGGTCACCAATGGTGTCCAAGAGGATATAAAGTAAAGCAGCACTTGTGGTGCACTAAAATTTGTAAGTTTTATTAACCTGAAAGGCAACTAAAACACAGATGAAGCAATAATTACTCAACAGATTTAATGAAAAATGTCAAATAAACACCAATACAAATTAAACCTAAATTCATCAATTTTGATGTTGACCCAAAAATGGCTTTGCTGACCTTTGAATCATTTGCCTTTATTAGCTAGAAAGAAATGAAAGAAACACAGATGAAGACATTCTAAGTTTGCTAACAGTACCCAGAGTTTAGTATTTAACCTTTGGGCTCTGAGCTATGTTTCAGCAACACTACCTGTTGCGTGACCACATCATTATAAATGTCTAATGATTTCTTTAAATTATTTACAGGGTCATAAAAAACACATAGTTCAGTTTGTAAATAATTTCACATATTTTTATGACATTATTCTCTTACTTATTAACTGAGCTGCTGTTGTGCTGTATAGATGGTTGATGAAAATGTGTATTGTCTCGTGTTCAGTGAATGTGGGCTTCCAAACCAGTCTTGCTGTGCTTAAGGGATACATAGAAGTGGCTGTAAGGAAGCAATCGTAGGTATTTATTGGATTAGGCAAACAGAGCAAAATCAGAAAGAAAACTTGGAAACTTGAGACAGGCAGGGTTCAGGTGATTGGCAAAAAGAGAGGGAGAAACACAGAATTAGAATCCAGGTACAGGAAGTAATTTAATCACCTCACAAGGAAATCAAAATCAACATGTTAATGTGGCAAACTCTTTCCTTACAGCACCTCTGGGGTTTCAACATCATAATTTGTTTTAATTAACTTTTTCTGAATAATATAAGGACCACCAAACTTCGAACTTAAAGATGATGCAGAAGTAGACAAAAGAACCAGCACTTTATACCCTTTGTTGAACATCTATGATCAGGCAAAATGCAGGTACACTTGATCTTTAGTCAGTACTCGGGATACAGCTTTTGTGTGTGCTTGTGATAGTGTTCGTGTACGCTTGGGTAATTCCATGTTCAGCATGCTGGCTGTGAGATAGCTTGCTTTATCTATGAAATATGTTAGATAGAAAGGAAGCCTTTTCCATTATTAACATTCGTAATATCATCAACATCATATAAAAAAGCATGAACCATGTGACTTCATAAATTAGGCTTAGGTCATGCAGAATAAGACCAATAGGTCATTATAGACCTTATAGACCCTATTTATTAGGCTCATTATTCTTTTTATTGGGAGTTTTTTTTGTATTTTTGTCTGTTTTTTGTATAGACACATCCCAAAGTAATTAACAAAGCAGTATCTGAAATTGTTTCTCAACATATTGCTATTTTCTATTTAGTAAAAAGATACGGTTACAGCATTTCTCTCCATTACATCAGGAAAAATCATGTGAAGTAAACAGCATATGCAACAAACATAAGATATGCATTTAAAAGGTGTTGTTTATGCTGTATAATGCTATTAAATGTATGTATGCATTATTAAAACAGCATTCAGAGTTCAGCTATGTAACACAATTCATAGTCAATACACATTGCCATAAGTGTATAATCTATTTCACTGATGAGAGCAACTTCTGGGGGGTGGGGCACCAAAGGTGCCATTTAAAGTACTGGTGCATTAAATGGGCCAGGATTGATGGAACAAAGAATTCTGACTTTGTCCAGCAAATTCTAAATCCTGAGCTTGGTCAGGACCCACTGTGATGCACATCACTTAAGTTATTGCCATATAATCATAATGGAGGTTAGATGTGCCCACAAATGTGCTAGTCAGTTAGCTTTCAGCTAGAAAATAGACAGAACTTGCACTCTTCTACACATGGCGTTAAACTTGGCTCAAGGTTAAACATTTTCCCTTTTATTTTGTCAAAGCACTTTGCATTTGGTTATGCAAACTCAAAAAAAAAGCTCTGATCTTGTGCCAACGCCCATGTGTTGACCTGTAAACTACAGTCTGGGGATTAAGTCTCTATGGTTACCCACCTCTTGTATAAACTATAATTTTCCATATTGCAGAAGGTTTATGTGGGGTCACTGATTGCAGAGAGGATAGGCACTAAATTGTGTCCTCCACTTTGTTCACTCCTCATCAGCTGCTGCAATGATTGTGTATCTTTCAGTCTCTTTTCTACCCTGGCTTCTAATTATGGAGAGCTCCTGGAGCTTTCATCTCCCTTGGTTGTGCCTCAGCCTTTTAGGTCCTGGCTTCTATTTCACACTTCAAAGAAATGGTGCTGTTTTGTTGAAGTAATCTATTTTGGTGTATATTGGTCAGTAATGACCGCAGAAGGCTCACACAATAGCAGAACCCTCATGCTTGTTTATTGTCATGTACTAATATATTTTCTTGTATCTTCACAAAATGGTTATTGTGTCTTTTGAATGCTGTTTTAGAGGTATTCATATTAATAAACATCTGCTAGTCTCTACAGAGGTAGGCTACTTTAATTGGTGCATCCTCTCACAAACCTTGTTAGACAGCCTTCCTGGTTTGTAATAAAAAAGTTTTTCTTTGACCACTTAAGCCTCTCTACTTTTTATACATGTATTTTATAACTTTAAAAGTTACTTATTCAGTCAAAATCCATTTAAGACTGATATTTAATTTTATCAATATATAGATATCCTGTGTTTTCAGAGGAAAATAAATTAAAACAATTCTAGGCGATTTACATTTGAAATGTTAAGCAACAACACCAGGTTAAGTCCATCTAGCAATATGAACCAAAGTACGGTTTTCCTTTTCCTGTCAAGGATGACCTTCATTACGTTAACAGCCAATTACCTTAATCAATTTAAAACTAAAACAGTGATGGTAGAGACAGTGTGACGTACTGCACTGTACAGGACAGTACTGTTTATACAGTATATGATTTTGAGTTTGAAAAACACTTTTTATCTCAGTTTTATACCACTTTAAAAATAATTTTTAAATTATTGTCTATATGTATCTCTCAGCAAGACAAAATATTGACAAAATATATAAAATTAGAAACGAGCTTTAGCAAAAGTATAATTGTTTCTAGACAAAATGCTATATAAGTTAGATAAGATTAGTTACCAACCACATAAAAATATGATTTTAGATAAAAGTTTGCAGCTAGGTAAACAGATGCAAATATTTAATTGGATTTTTGTGTTACGGCTTATGTAAATAGATTGGCAGCAGGTTTAGCAGGATCATAGGGAAGTTTGTCCTTTGAAATAAGCTGTGATGGGCGACTGTTGATGACAGTAATAGCATGCCTGCAGCCTCCTGAATTTAATATTAAGTGATAAGCATGAGGATGCAAAAGCAAACAAATAAGAAAAAATTTTTTTTTATAAATGTTCAAACTTTAAGTACTGCATATACATGTATGCTACCAATGCTAAAGTATTGAAATACGGTTTACATAATTCTATTTGATTTCTTTTTCAATCTTCTCCACACAAATAAAACTTAGAAACATTATTAAATAATAATAATCAAGTAATCAAATACAACATTCATAAGAATAAGATGTGTGTTACTTCAAAGCAGCAGGAAAACACGTTTCAATATTAAATTGAAATATCAAATCATATAATAAATATGTGTTTTATAGAGACACTAAGGTTTTTTAAAGATTAACAAAATAAGTCTACTACCCATTTTAGGTCAATTATGCATGCTCCGTATGCACATTGGGTGATGTGCTTCCTATGTCACTCTGGTTTCCTCCCACATTTTAAAGTCATGCATTAGATTGGTTGATCACTCTAAATTGGCCCATGACTAGTGTGTTCATATAACCTTGTGTCTGACATGAACGTTATGTGACATTAAATAAACTAATAAGCAAACAAACAAACACATTGGCTGCATTAAGGCAAATGGGCTTTTTCAACAGTGTTTAGAAATCAAGAGCTGGATACTTTGTTCCACAACGTGAGTGTTACGTTTAAGTTTCTAAAAAAATGGAAGTACAATTAATCTATTTGGATTCGGATAAACAAAAATGAATTGCTGGGGTTTGTAAAGGTTTTATTTCCGGAAGGCAAACCGATATTACTATTATCTGTATAGCAAAGTAAGTTCATAATGTATACTAGAGAACAATGCAACATCAAGACCAATCAGTGCATCACTTATGAAAGGAATTGTTGTATATTTCCCACACACAAACTGCAACTCTATTACAAAACCAATGAATATAAGAAATACAGAATATAGGTTTTCATCCCTTTGTGTCAGAGCTATAGTTTGTCTTCTGGATTTGAAATACTTGCAAGGTGTAGGTGTTATGGGCAATTCTTTCCCTCCCGCTGTTAGCCAATTAACTTTTGTAAACGATTGTGAAACAGGAGGACAGGGGAATGTGCTACTATAGTACAGTGCTCCGTAGGCATATTGGAAACAAGGGTTCAGAAAACACTCTGCATCTTTAAGAAAACAACAGACCCTGATTATCTACTGTTATTGTCCTGCCTTGCTTTAGCACAGTAATGGAAAAATTCAATCTGAAAAACTAATCTAAACACATTAACACATTCAACATTATTACTGTGATAATACTTTTTATGTTTATGCATTTATCAACAAGGCAACGCAACATTTCCGTGAGGTACATTGTTTTTAAACATTTCAATAATTTTCTCATACATTTGTTGACCAATGGAGATCCTCTACTCACCTTGGGACCTCAATGAGTATTTCTTTAACTCATTACTAGCCATAACTTGCCTGTTCCAACTTTTTGGAAATGTGTTACAGGACTGATATGCAGGGATAGATGTTAGCAGACAAATAAAATGAAGTTGATCAGACAAAACATCTGGGATATGCTGTGTCCATACTGTCTCCAATTATGTACAGTATCTCACAAAGGGGGGTACACCCCTTACGTTTTTGTAAACGTTATGTGCTCTCAAAATAACTTAACACACAGACAATAATGTCCAAATTGCTAGCAACAAAAGTGCAATACACACTTTGTAATTGTCTTTGTATTCTTCACCTGGTTGCCTTCACACACTTGATACTATCTGAACCAAATAAGTTTATCTTGTTTTCATCAGACCACAGGACAGGTTTTCTTGTGCATCATCTTTAGAAGAGGCTTCCATTTGGGACAACAACCATTCAGACCATGTTGATACAGTGTACAGTGGATGGTCTGAACACTGACAGGGTGACCCCCACCCCAACCCCAGCAGTAATGCTGGCAGCACTCTTACATGTATTTTCTGGATATAATGCTGAGCATGTGCACTCAACTTCTTCGACCATGGCAAGGCTTGTTCTGAGTGGAACCTCTCTTGTCAAATCGCTGGTGGTCTTGGAAACCTTGCTGCAGATCACTTTCAGGATGCCGGCTGTGTGTTATTTTGAGAACACATCAAATTTACATTTAACACTGCACATATATATATATATATATATATATATAATAAAAAATCCATGTATATATATATATATATATATATATATATATACATGGATTTTTTTATACATTTCATACCGTACTTTTTCTTTTTTATGAGGTATAACTAAAAATATATTTAAAAAATATCAATTATATATATATATTTGATATTTTTTAAATATATTTTTTAAATATATTTTTTAATATTATGCCTTTCAATGTCACCTTGGCTTCTTTGTAGCAACACCCCATGTTGGTTTTTCTGCAAATATCAGTCCAACCCATGTCTTCCCTAAGGTCGATTTTAGATGCTCCCAAATAAGAGGACAGAGTTGTTGCCTTGGCAACACACAGGACAATTTTCTGTAATTTTGGGCTTGCTGCGGACAAAAGAGCTCTTACTTACCTTGACTTTGCACTGACTGCAAAAGCAGATTAATTAGAGTACTGAGCTCTATACATTCACTATGGTTTTTTTAAGCTTGGCCCACTTGTTAAAGGAGTTAAAACACTTGCCAGTTATAGCTACTGCTTCTGCAGACAGATCTGAGTAGCAAGGAAACTATTTTTTCTGTTTTGTATTGTTTTGGAGAATCTCAGTTTTTACTAAACATGAACATACTATAACTTAAAATGGCATTTAATAATGAAATTGTAGTAGATCAAATGTAAAACTTAAAGGGAACCAAGGGAGAAAATAAAAAACAAAAAGCAAAACATGGGCATTTGTTGGTGAATGGGTGGTAAAGTAGAATATAAATCATATAGTATTTTCAAACCTTTGAATGCTAGTCTACATTAACATATTTATTCATACCAGTTGAATCTAAGTTGAACAATAAAAGCAAATGAGTTTAAAGTGTATGGCCATTTAAATTATATGCTTGTCATTTATTTTGAATTACACAAATATGTCCGTCAAAATGCCACCTATAAACATTTTCTGATTCACTTTTTCTGGGTTTATATTTTAAGTCAAAAGCAGCAGTGCATGGACCAACTGGCAGTAGACTGACATCCTCTCATTAAAGCTGATGCCCTGCTTGTCAGTCTACCAAATTCAGTCATGTGACATCACTTATCTTAAATGTTAGAAAACATTGACCTGTGTAAGCATTTGGGTATTAATTATTTTTATTATCAATTATTTATAGTCTACTTTGATCTTATAATCATAAATAATATGTTTATTATTATTATAATTATTATAGTATTATTAATTATTATTATTATTATTATTATTATTATTATTATTTTTATTATTATTATTATTATTATTATTATTATTATTATAACAATAAACGTTATATAATTTTACAAAGGAATGTTGCTCAAAGTAGTAAATAATTGCAAGGTAAATTGTTGTGTTTTTGAGAACATCCAGTGTTAACACACAAAAAAATGCCTTTATTAGCTATAAGTAGCTTATCTGCTATCCATATATCATTAATATCTATGAAACATGGTTGTTGACTTGGTTTGTACTTGTGTTTTGGCAGCTGTGTAATGGGGGATCAGTAACAGATCTAGCAAAGGGAATTCTGAAAAGAGATGAACGCATGGATGAACCCACCATCGCATATATCTTACATGAAGCCCTCATGGTAGGTATGGTTTGTAAACCATTGGACTACTTCGTATGTTGTCTTATTCTCCTGGTAGGGTGAATGCAAAGTTTGTTTTTTTGCTGCACTGGTTTAAGCTGGTATGGAAATAATGTATTAATTAATTATTTAATGTATGGAATCTAATTGTACCATTGGACCATAATGTTATGGAAGAGCCTAATCAGTTTATTAGCTATAAGAACATCATATGCTTGTCTGCTTTTAAACATTTTGATATATTGTATTGTATTATACTTTAAAAGATAAAAACATACACACATGATATAAGTGGTTGCCTTTACAGCTTACTTTTTTAACACAGCCTTGGTTATCATGTATTTGTGCATTCAACATTAGTCATCCTCTAATACTTTATCAGTGACCAAAGGATGCTACCTACAGTATGCTGTAATACAACCATGTAACCTTTAAAACCACTTACATCACCATTCTTTCTGATTCTGTTACTCAGTTTGAACATCAGCAGGTTGTTGTAATCATATATACATGCCTAAAAGTATAGACTAACTGCCATTTAATTGGCTGATTAGATATTTGGGCTAACAAACAGTTGAATAGGTGTACCTATTGAAGTGGCTGATGAATATATAAACAGTGCAGTGCAACCAAAGCAAACTATAGCAGATTAATGGGTTTCAGTGGTGCTGCCATATATTGATTTGGTTTATCACTATCACATATCTTTATAGTGATATTGCAATGCATTGTTTTTGCATATTGGCTTTACTTATTACTATGTACCTAAGACCATCTTATAGAATTAATCACATTTGTTTCTAGTTTGTTAAACATAATGATAGAGTAATAAGCAGGAAATGTAGTGTTTAGCATGACTCATGCGATCTGTGCAGGGTCTGCATCACTTACATGAGAACAGAACCATCCATCGTGATGTAAAGGGAAACAACATCCTTCTGACAACTCAGGGAGGGATCAAGCTGGTTGACTTTGGTGAGTATTTAAAGCGGTATGTTGAGAAAGAAAGAAATGTGTGTGTTTTTTTTATTTTGTGAAGGTGATTTAGAGGTAAATAGATGGTACTTTTATGTACGGGCCAGGTCCATTAACTTTGATGCAAATCCAATGGCAATTACATGCTACTTATTTCCTTTTGTTAATGCATTTCCGGAAGAGTGTGGAGGAGGTAGAAGCCCTTCCATTATGCCCCTCCTCTCTGCTTATTGTCCTCAGGCCAGCACAAAGTGGGATTTGCACGCACTCACTGCTCATTAGCTTTCAGCATCTCATAAACAAATGTGCAGCACTTTGTGCGTTTGGAAACAAGGCCACAGACCGAGGAAGCTTGAATTTACTGAGTCACAAGGTTTTTTTTTCAAGTTTTTAGAATCAAAATATCTCTTTTCATTATGTTTAAAAAGAGATGGATGGGAGTGTAGGTGTTTTATTTAGCTGGAACGTGGGACACTTCCTAAGTGCCTCAGCTGGCTTCACATATTTGTGGTTCTTGTTATAATATGCTGGGAAGCTGTAAATATTTTTTGCCTTCTGATAATGGCACTACCTACTACAGTCTTAAAATAGGTTTTTTTGTCCTTCTGACATTTCTATAGTGCACCAGTAGTGCATAGATCGTGTGTATGGTACTAAGATTGGGGGGGGTGTAACTATATTAGGTAGGCTTGTCTTTTGTTAGTCAAATTTAAAGGCCTACTTTGAAGTGCTTCCCATTTTGTAAACTTTTGCTTGACAATTTAATTTCTGTCAGTTTTGACTGGGCTTGTTCCCAGGTGGAGCTATCTGGGTCTTTTTGTGTGGAGTCTGCATATTCTCTCCATCTCAATGTGGGGTGACTCCAAGTACACTGGTTTCCTCCCATAGTCAAAAAACCTGCATGCTAATCTAATTCTAAAGTATGTGACTGTCTGTGTATAGGGTTAATCATGATTTAGACATGGTAACATGAGTGACTGAATTGGTAAGGCCTAAATAGTTGAATTTCAGTTTGGTTGTCTGTTATTCGAGGAAAGGGTGAGGTTTATGTATTTGTTTTCAATGCTGTTTAAGGTAATCTCTAAAATAATATTCTTCTGATTCAATAAATAATTAAATCAGTGGTAGAACGCTGATATCCCAAGATCAAGTCCCCACTAACAGTTACAAAAATACATTTACTCTCTCCATCTCTCATTCAAACATTTCACTTTGGGACTGTAGTGGCTTAGCGGTTGAGGCACTATACTCTAGACCAGAAGTGTCCCACATCTGCTGCCTTGTTGGTTTGTACTTAGTCCTGACTCCTTGTTTCTCTCACTCCTGTTTCTTGTGTTATGGTTTGTCTGTTCATGGTGCTCCCCATCTTTAGTGTTTCTGTTTCTATTTTTATCTGGCATTTGTAGGTATATATAACTGGTTTTAGTTGCCAATATGTGTACATTTGGTTGGTGCAAAGAGCTGTACATTTTTATACACAAACTATTTGAGTAACTAAAACCGTTTGCTACCTCCAGTTCCTCATTTGCTTTGATTATGTGGTGCACATTTTCTGCACATCCCCTTGCTTGCTAATCGTTTTTTGCATTCACTTTGAATGTAATCTCCTCTCCCATCGCTGCATTTCACTCTTTGAGAAGATTGTTGCCCCCCTTAACCATGCTATCAGCATCCAAATAAAGCCTGTAATTAGTCTGTTGGTAGAGATAGTGGGGGAGCCTCATTTTGATACATATGGAAGTAAAGGACCCAGTGGAGACATGGAGCGAAAAATAGCATGATGAGTCATACAGAATGACGTACAGATCTCTTCAACTTTATTGACAATCAGCAGAAACATTTATTCAGTCACGACCAAGCTGGGCTGATGTGACATCACAGAACTAATGCTGGTATATTTCCATTACTTTTTTATGCTCTTTGTGTGCTTAGTGTGATTGAGGAAGTGAAGCAAAAATCACAGCTTGTTAGCTAATAGTATATAACCCGAGTAATTACGTTACGCCAGAGTCACGCTTTTAGAAAGCTGTCAGAATAAATCACGTTTTAAAGATCATTTTCAATTCTGCTTTTTACTTTGTCAAGTCATGCTGTATGGTAGAGCATAAAATTGTACTACAATAAATCTTACTTATAAATCTCATACAGCGCTTACCTGTATTTATTATTTATTACTGAAAAATGTTAAATGTAAATCTACATCTCTGACAAAGTCTGGTATGTGGGGTCTATTTTTTAGGTTTTTCAGGTCACTAACTATACGATAGCATTAATAATAATTGTAATATGGCTGAAACTGTGTATGCAGCTCATTATTTTGGCACACAGAATGTATCAGAGATAAAGAAGAGATTAGACTGGAAGGTAAACAAAGATTTTAGTGATTATACTGGGCTTTGGCTGTTGGAAGCATCAGTAATTATAGATCAGTTCTATTGTGATGACAGGAAATTTAATTCACCCACCCTCAGCCCCAATAGCAAGAAAAAATAACAGTTTTAGCACTAAATCTAAATCACCAGCCTTTCTTCTTTCTGCTAGCACATCCTCAGTTCCCTAAATCCCTTTGTAGAGAAGGTTGCATGTTGCAGAATAGGGTGCGTAGGTGTGTACATTATTGGTAAACGTGTTTTGGGAACATTTTCATTCTATTGATTATTAATGCTATTCCTTGGCCTAAGCATACCCTTAATCCCAGTAACCAAAACACAATTCTTCAGCAAAATACATTTTACAAAGTATCTCCACAAGGAATAAAATGTCAAAAATGTCTGTCCTTGTGGGAACATTTGGCCTTTATGATATATAAACGTGGCGCCCCAGCACACATAGGTGTGATGTCAAGGAGTTTGCATGTGACAAAATTGTGTTCAACACGGACAAAGGAACCAAGTGCATGTTTATTGTACAGTAATTGGAATCAAGCAAAAACAGTCCAATACCAGAAACACAACATCAATGTGAATAAAACAACTATAAAAAACAGGCAAATAACAATATCCAACAATGGGAAGAGAGTTGGTAATCAGAACAACATACAGCAATAAACTCCTCAGAAATGACTAGCTATACTGAAATAAGACTGTACGCTATCCCTGGCGCAATCTGACCTACTTGTAAACACTCAAATGGAAGTGGGCTCAGATAGGCTAGCACTCTGGTAATAGTGACCTCTGTATACTGTATAACTCTATATCCTTATAATACTAGTTAATAGCATATAAAATACATTCAGCAAAAGTTGACTTGTCAACATGCAATATACTTTCATTTCCAACAAGAAATAAATAAGAAACATAGTTTATGACATGGATAATATTAAAGTTATCCCTTATTAGCCAATGACAGCCTTCAAAAGATTTTTGTAGCCATCTGTGAGCTTCCTGCACCTGTTTGTTGGCAGATTTACCAACTCTTCCACTGCAACTATGTCAATCTCTTCTTCCTAACAGCAGATTATTGCTTTAATGCTCTAATAATGCTCTGAATTCATTGTTCCTATACACAGTCATTGTACACATTCAAGATCTCCATTCCCAGTGTCAGCAAAGCAGACCCACAACATTATGGGTCCTCTATCTTGTTTAGATAAGTAGGGTGCACTTTACTCAACTTGCTATTTTAAACAAGGAACAGAGAATAAAAATGGCATTTTTAGTCATCAGTGCCACCATTCATACATTAATGAAAGTAATCTGAGCACTGACGATGTGGGGACACAATGTGAGTCTAATTTCTAATTAATCTCAGGTTAGTCTTATTTGTCCTATGTTTCAAACTGAGTGAAAGATGTCACTAACATTGTCCTGACATTATTTTAATATTGTATTCAGGTTATTTAAAAGTAATTACATATGAGTTAAGTGAGTCTCATTATATTTGCTATTCAAGATGAAGAGACAGTAACTGTGAGACGCTGTGAGAAAAAAGTGTATTTAACTGTGGTGGCTACAAATAGAAATCTGCAAATGTTTTGCAAACCACACACAGTTCTTGCAGTGAGAAGTGCAGATAAGCACACATAATCCACCTGAATGATATAAGACCTGCTCAGCATTATCATCTTGGTGCTCAGAAGGAGTACATTTGGTCTGCTCATGCTGCCGCCACATGTTTTTAATAAAACTTGCTGCACCAAGGTTGCCACTGTTATGTGTGTCATTAAAGCCACTAAACTACCCACTTCAACAGATATAGTATCTGGCAAAATATTACATGGGTTAAGTAGGTCAATAACCGTAATGATAAAGATATATACCTTATCAGATCAGTTAGGTGTATGTGAATGGACAATGTGGTGCATACTTGGCTTTTATAAACAGTACATGTACACACCATATGGGTGTACGTGCAAAACAGATTATATGGGTTTTTCTAAAAAGTATTGTCTTCTTACACCTCTCACACACTTTCCAATAGGTACATTTGCTATTCTTAATTAAATTTAAGTAAGAAGTAAATACAGCTGCCACTTTATGCTCCTAGTGTTGTTGGGGTGTGCTATGTATGTCCCCAAGATGACTGTAAGCAGTAAAATAGTGACTCTGTATCTATGACTATACAGTATATGAATACATGAAGTGTGGAAAATATAATATAAAAATATTATTCGATGTAAATACAGTAATCTTTTAAACTTAATGTATTTTTCTATTTAAAATATTAAATTTAATGAGCAGTTGTGGAAATCAGCTAGTTTAATTTTATTTGGTGAATGTATTTGCACATAAACATAGTGTATATAGGAGTAAATATAGCCAAATGTATCTAAATAAATAAAAAAGTTCACTGTAACTAGATCAATAAAAACAAACTGATTTAACAATTGTGTAAATATAAGACAAAAACAACAAATCATTCACAAGAATTTTAATTATAGATTAAGATAAATTAAATAAAACACAATTTTATTCTTACCCCTACTGATCAGCAAGGACATGCTGTTTTCACTGTTTCCTTATCTTGTGCAATGAAGCTATGAGGCTCAGTTTGGCAAAATTAAGGGAAAACTCATATTAATTAGTTTCGCACTTCAGTTCATATTACTAGGTCATTGCATAAAAATACATTTAGAATGGCAAGTTACTGCATTTGTAAACAAACTGGATGTGTATTGTAATCCAAATCAATCTTAATCAATGTATAGTTACAGCTCCAGACTTTTGACCAAACTTTCTCCCTGAGTATGAAGTTTAATAATGTCATAATGTACTGAGTAACTGTTTTATTTATGTGGCAGACATTCTTTTATATTTGTACTTAAAATATACTAAATACAATGTACAATATACAAAATAAAACAAAATAACAGTGTATAATACATAATTAGAGCCCATTACTGTATATTAATTATATTTTTTCAGATTCTCTGAAATTTACTAAAGAAGTAGACTAAATATATATACTGTAAATATAAAGTGTATGTAGACTGTATGTGGAAGGGTGGTTCTGTGAAATGTATGATGGTGAACATATGGCGTGAATGTGTCCATATGAGATGATCTCATGTAGTGCTATTGCTTTATCCACGTAGAGGTGTACATGGTACAATGAGCACATAATGACCAACCCCCAACCCCCCTCCCCAAAAAAAAAGACAAAGATGATGGAGAGAATGGGAAAAGCCGCTCTGGTGCTTTCTTCATGAATATTTTAATTGGCAGCGTTATCGCTGATGATTATTAAGTGTAGCCCTGGGGCTTGGCACCAAACTAATGTAGTAGAAATAAAATGGCCTCAGGAGAGCTTTTATAGCTGTTTGTGTCTCTGAGTGTGTATAAATGATCATGGTTGTGTGTTTATTGAAACTGAGCTAGGGATAATAGTTCCAAAAAGAATCGCCCTGCCTTCTTATCTAGATCCAATTTCAGGTTATTATTATTATTATTATTATTATTATTATTATTATTATTATACATCTTCAGTTGTTTTAGAATAGTTATAAGTCACTGCAATTAATACATATTTGACAGAAGGACCACCCACAGAATATATTTCCTCTGCTCTTGCTGGCAATTTGCATTGGGATGGGATTAACCGTCCATTCGCAGCCGACTCTCGGTCACTTGATGGATCATCGATCTGATGTGATCCATGAAGCATTTTGGCAGGATAGTGGAGTAGTTTGCCATTGCTTTCTCCACCCTTCCCCATTTATCCGGGCTTGGGACCGGCGTGCAGCTGTTTCCAGTTACACAGCTGGGGTGTTTTGCATACACAAGTC
>JAUZSU010138136.1:0-15828 GCA_034780255.1 Parotocinclus maculicauda | reverse complement strand
GAACATTTACAGCAAGTATCCTATCGCGCACACGCGCACACACACACACACACACACACACACACGTGTATTGTTAGTAAAAGGCGAAAGTGTTTGATAACATGGACTCGTGCTTGGACTCTCCTTTGCAGATAAGAACTTTGATGATGAGGATTCAGTGGACGGGGGCAGGTCCTCCTCTTCTACTTCTTCTAAAGGGTTTAGCAGCAGCAGGCGAGGAGGCACCATGGGCTCAATGAGACGACCCAGCTCGGCATCAGCACCCAGGGCTGCAGGTAACTCTTACAGAACCTATATTCTATTGTTTTTGTTAGCTGGGTGACATGGGGTGCAATGTTTGGCACATTTTCATGTTTTTTGCATTTTCTAGATTAGTGAAAGATCGAGGAGGATAGGTGCTTTGTCCTGCATTGTTATTTTGCTCTTGTACGGTGGTAAATTGTGTCTGTGCCACAGGAAAAGAGGGAGCCAGTGCAGGGGCTGTTGATGAGGAAGATTTTATGAAGGCCTTTGAAGATGTTCCTTGTATACAGGTAAGACTCAAGCACTTACAAACCGGAAGTTTAAAGGTTCAAAACGTATTAAGTATTTGTTTTTATAAAGAACAATAAAAAGAAAAAAAATATATATATTTTTTTTTTACAAATAAATGTAGTATTTGTAAATTAAACTCTAATAGCATTTTTACTTGCACCTATTTGCTTCTAAAAGTAGTACTACACAGGACAGTGTTTTAACAAGATGCATCCATTACTTTATTACAATTCACTAATGCTATTTAAAACATTATTGTAACAATTTATTTGTTTATTTTACGTTCCTTGTTTGCTGCATCACATTTGATTTCTGTAATGTGGGGGGACCCCTGGTCAGCGCCATGTGACTCGAGCTGATCTTACTAAGGGAGATCCTCTGATACTCTGATAATATACCCCCATCCCCCACTCTGAGGCATACTGAGACTCAGGAATCAGGTGGGAAGTAATCTGGTAAATACACACTGAGAACAGCCATCTGGACTGAACTGTGTCAGGAACTAAAACCATAGAAATGCCTGCCTGTTACCAATTGCAACTTAACAGCTCAAGGAACACCAGACGTGTAAACACGGCTCCATAACTTCACCAGACTGTGGCCTTTGTGTGGAGTTATTGCCTATTCCTTTGTCCATGTGGGTTTACTCTGGGTGCTCTAGTACTTTTATCTCATCACAAACAGTTCTAGAGACTAATTTGGAATGAACTAAATCTCACTGAGGAGCTCCCCTGAGAACTCCAGGGGCTTTTTTGGTTTGCATTCGCACATTCAGTCGGAACTTTATGGTACTGAAGAGAAGTAATTTTGGTTAGATGAGTCAGAATTGTGTTATACCTCTTCTGTCAAATATTGGCTCAGTAAAGTCTGGACTACGACTAGCATATTTGTGTCACTCCTATGCACTGAGAGAAGAGCCTACCCTGAAGTAGATGTTAAACATTCCCTATGTAGTGCATTCTATCTACAGTAATTCTTAGTTCCTGAGGTACAAACTTGAGACAGAAGGGCTATTTTATCCTACAGTTCTAAGAAATATGCAAAAGTTCCTCTGGTACGAAAGTGCCAATGAATGGATGGAAACTGTGTTTTTATGTTAATCTGCTGTCACACAGTAATGAGCTAAAAGTAAATGTTATATTGTTTACCACACTCACCAATTCTGATTCCTAAAATCTATTCAAATATTTGGATACAACCCATAATAATGAGTTTTTCAGCAAAAATGTGATTAGCAATGTTAGAATTTTATCTCAGTGTGGTAACAACCTTAATATTAAACTTTTCTTTATTTTAAGTTGTATTCGTTTTCCAAACTTACTTTTTAGAAACAAGTGTTTTTATGTAATGTACGGAATGCTTGCCCCCTTAACAACTGTTTGTGTGGCAGATCTATTCAAGCAGAGAACTGGAAGACTCCCTGACCAAGATTCGTGAAGTCTTATCAGATGACAAACATGACTGGGAGCACAGAGTAGCTGCTGTAAGTTCTCACAAAAACACACAATGGTGTATCAAGTTTGTCTTTATTAATTTTTTTGAGATTTGAGGTTCTTGCTTTTTGTTTTTTACCAGCTGAAAAAGGTTCGTTCATTGGTCCTGGGTGGAGCCACTGAACATGAAGCTTTCCTTCAACAGCTCCGACTCATGGAAGCTGCCTTCAAGCTCTCTGCAAAAGACTTGCGCTCACAAGTAGTCCGGGAGGCCTGCATTACTTTGGGGTGTGTTATTTATTTATTTATTTTTATGTTTGTCCACTAGGACGTTATGCATCACTTGGTTATATATACTTGAACTGCAAGAACACATTCCAAACTAGCTTTGCATTGAAAGATGGTGAAACGAGCCTTAATCAGATTACGATGTCATAATCTCCGTCATGCGGTTAATGCTAACATGTAAAATTTTGTACCGAACGTCTTGCTGGTATTTCTGTGATGGAGCGTGTTCCTGTGTCACTCTTCTATCTTCCTTCTATCGAATTTCCTATGGAAATGCATTTCTGAAGATGGGTGTGAAATGAGTGGAACGTAGTTTTAAATTAGTTGGATGATAAATATGTAAACGGGCTACATGCTTTACTGTCATCCACATGTCTGAATGATGCATTTCTGTCTTTTCCTGTAACCAAATGTCTCTCACTTTATTTATCTCTTCCCCCGTAGACACTTGTCCTCAGTGTTGAAAAACAAATTTGACCATGGGGCAGAGAACATTATGCCCACGCTGCTCAATCTCGTGCCCAACAGTGCTAAAGTCATGGCTACGTCAGGTGTGGCCGCCATACGTCTCATTTTAAGAGTGAGTGTTACTACAGACAACTTACTTTCACAAAGTTGCTCTTTCTCTTCAGTGGAATTTGGACATTGAGGATCATGCAGTCACCTGATAAACAAATGTATTCATGTGAAAGGCTGAATAGTTTGATGTCAATACTTTATCAGTAGATGTTTATTTATCAGTTAATCTTTGTTGTGATGCTTCAACAAATATTGAACAATACTTTAACATGCTTAAAGGCTTTGTTGTAGTCAAGACTGTCAGAGCCGAGTCAAGACTAAGACTTTTAGTACTCAAATCCTAGTCAAGATCAAGAACGGAAGTGACTAGATAAAGATTTTTTTTTCCAATCAAAGAATAATTTTATTATAAAATTTACTATATCTATACTTTACCACTATAACTTTACTTTTACTATATTTTATATAATATAATATAAGTATAATTATTAATAAATAATGTGGTATTTTAACATGGATTTTGTAATATATAATTAATAATATGTATAGCCTGTTTTTATTATTATTTTATAGTAATGGTCAAACTAAGGCAATGTAACTTTCGGAAGCAAACGATGGAAATGGTTCTGTTGTCTTCTCTTTTATTTTCAGCATACACACTATCCTCGTCTCATCCCTATCATCACCAGTAACTGCACATCCAAATCAGTAGCTGTTCGAAGGTAGGGTCCTAAACTTATAGCTAATAAATCTATTACTGAATCTGTTTTAAGTAAACTTCATGTTAGTACCTCATGTTATTTATGATATGTCATAAATATGAGTAAACTGAAGGTAATAGTAATATGGTTTTCTTCTTTTTAGGCGCTGTTATGAGTTTTTAGACCTGTTGTTGCAAGAATGGCAGACAAATACACTAGAGAGGTGAGTGTGTAGTCAGAGAAGGGAGAAGGAATCGGATGAAGCATTATATTATAAGAGTCTTTAGTTGAAGAGACAAAGTCAGCTGCATTCTATATCCCTGTAAAGTGATTATGTTCATGGGAATTGGGAACAGTAATTCCTCAGCCCAGCTTAGCTTGTCACTTATCTTGGCTGAATAGGCAATGGATGACTCTTTTCCCGGGTCTTAATTGATGAGCCAGGGCTGAGCAGCAACCATGCGTCCCTACTGTTGCCATGGCAATACTCCCTTTTATAAGGAGTGCAGGGTTGCCCCGCTCCCTTCTTTCTCATCGGGTTGCTTTTGCTGTGTACTGGAAATTGTGAAAGGTCCAGTACGAAGTTTGGGACGTTTCAAAGGATCGGGGGAAACCTACTTGTTTTCCTTTTGTTGTTTTTTTTTTTGCCATAACCATAAGTGTGTAACCATGTTTCCGTATTATCCCAGGCATGTCGCAGTTCTCACTGAGACCATCAAGAAAGGAATCCATGATGCTGACTCTGAGGCTCGATCTATAGCAAGAAAGTAAGTCTGTTAAGCATTTTTAAACTGATTTTGGATGTACATTGTTTTTAATTCTTCGTTAGACAAAGAAATCATTATGGTGTTGATTATTGTGCTTTTTCAGGTGTTATTGGGGATTCCATGGCCACTACAGTCGGGAGGCAGAGCACCTGTTCCAGGCACTGGAGTCGACATATCAAAAGGCCATCCAGTCTTACCTAAAGAGTTCTGACAGCATAGTGTCACTGCCTCAATCTGACCGTTCCTCCTCCAGCTCTCAGGAGAGCCTCAAGTGAGACACAAACATTTTGATGAATACAGTGGAATAAACCTTGCATATTAGAATTTTAAAATTAGCATTTTTTTAAATTATGTAATAGGAACCTCTTTGCAAAACATTTAATAATAGTAAGTAATGAACTAATTAATGAGAAGCCTTAATCTAAAGAAGCAAATTTTCTTTCCACTATCACAGCACCTGCTGTGTTGGTCATAATTCCTGAGTACTTGAGCTCAGGGTTGAATGGGGAGGTTACGGGGTCGTGTGTTGGAGCATGCCATCCAGAGAGCACTTGTGCGCAGTATATTCCAGGATAGGCATTGGTCCTAGTCCTAGACATTCCTTGATATTTTTAGGTTGGGGCATTTGATGACTTGATATTTAAGTGGGACAAAAACTGGATGCTTTGATCAGCTCCTGTGGCTCTGGAAACGGCACTTCCTAAGGACCTTAGCTTGGCTCAGAATTTAAAGATTGGGTGGTATAGTGACAAACTGGCATCCCTTCCAGTGAGCCTTTTGCCTGGCCCCAATCACTTACCAGGATTTAAGATGGGAGTTCCATCATATCTTATCCTGTTATTAGTCCAGACAAATCTCTTTTTTACCTTTAATACACTGCTCACAAAAATGAGGTGATACATTAAAATTAAATATTCCATAATTAAATGTGCCCTAATTTTTGTGAGCAGTGTATTTTCACAACCAAGACTGGAGCTGATGCCATAATTGATTTGTTTGGTAATCCTAAGATCAATATTACAACATTATATCATCTGGCATGCTCTTATTGTCTGTTTAAAGAGGGGCCTTTACCGTTCTGTATTTCTCACTGATGATTTCTCACAGAGTGACAGCTCTAATGTTGTAGTTCACTCTTTAGCTCGACTCGAAAAAAGCATAATCACGATGGCTACCGTTTTTATGCACATTAACCACCTTGGAGGAAAATCTGGTGTTATGGCTTGTTATTTTACATGTTGCTTTGTTACTAAACTGTCCTAAACTGGTCCTCAGTTGTGGGATTGGGTACAGCTGCTGGTAAAATTATTTTAAGAATAAATGGTGTCTGCCATTTTACATTTAGTTTGCTTGTGCTCTGTGGGTCTGTAGTGGCACAGTAGTTGAGTTACTGAACTGCTGACCAGATGGTCCTGTGTTCAAATCCCAGCGATGCCAAGATTCAGCTGAGCCTTTGAACAATTCTAACCTGTATTCATTGTAATTCACTGCATTTGAGCATCTGCTAAATGACTAAATGTAAATTTTTTTTTGCTAAAGCATGACTACAATCTACACTCTATAGTAAAAAGGGAGCCAGTTATGACTGCACTCTGCACTCCTGAGTTCTGTGCACAATTTGCTCATCACTAGGGCTGCAGTGAACTCTCTAAATAGTCTTCTTGTGCATAAAGATCATGAAGATGTCTAAGTGATTGATATAAAATGTCTGGGTTAAATCTTTCAAAACATAGTATATGTTAAAAGGCTGTAGTTTTTAATCTGCTATAGTCCATCTGGTTCATATATGTGGCCTGATCAAATTCTAGATTTGTACTCTATAGAGGATACTTGAATACTCACAATACACACAAACTGGGAAACACTTTTTAACAACTTGTCAGCTGTTTGAAGTCATTATTGAGTGAAGCAACACTGATACGGTTAAGGGTTTGGCCCTTTTTCTTTGCCCAGGAGTGTCGAAGACTAATCTACTGATATTTTAAAAAAAGGCTCGCTTACCCCTTTTCTGTTCTCTTATGCAGTCTTGAGCATAATTACTGTTGCTGTCACTTATTAAATGACTGCCTGTCTAAGGTCTGTTTCTGTTTTTAGTCGACCGCTGTCAGTGAGGAGCGCTGTGGGAGGAAGCATGAGCAGAAGTAAGGGCCTTTCAAGTCTCTTTATTAGAGCTGCATACATAGTTTTTTCATATAGGTATTTAAGACTAGTTTGCACCTATACCAGCTTTTTTCTGCTTATGTAAATCAATCAGAGCAGAAATAACAGGAGCAGAAGCCAAACCCTAAGTCAAAATGACTGCAAAATGTTACCTGTTGCAAAATGTAAATACCTGCACTAGTGGTCAAGGTGTACTGGACTATGGACCAGAAGGTTCAGTGCTCAAATTCCACCTCTGCCACAGGTCCCTGAGCAAGACCCTTAACCCACAATTGGATTGTACGTTTGTAATAATTGTAAGTCACTCTTCATATGCTAAATGCTATAAATGTAATACATTTTATTTTAATGACCATTATATCATGTTGGACATGAAAATTGAGTGTTTAGCACTAATAGCTTAGGGAGGGAGCAGGATTGGCACAGGTGGTAAGGGATTTTGTACACATTGTGTGACAGCATATTGCATTGTGTAAACTCCATGTGTATTTGTGCAGTTTAACAACGTGCCAGGATAACAGCTTGCATATTCTGCTTCTATTACAAGTAGCTAATTAAATTAACATTTCAGATTAAATGTCATTATGTTGTTTATATAATTGTTACAGTTACAGTAAATTATTTAATTAAGTAATTGTTACTTTTTATAGTAATGATTGTTTCTATTTTTAATTTTTTTTCAAATCAACCAAAAAAGGCTGAACAAACAATATCGTCATTTTGTCAGTGTTAGATTTGATCAAGAGTTGATATTGGTGTTCTTATTTGCTGTATAGGTAAGGTTGTGAGCTCCAGAGGACCCTCTACCCCTGGTCCACTCCAGCGCTCGAGAAGTGACATCGATGTGAATGCTGCTGCCAGTGCAAAGTCTCGCATGCCCACTGTGTCCGCTGTGCCCTCGCATTCCCCCTTCAGCTCGGCAGCGGCCCTGCCTCCGGGATCTTATGCCTCCCTGGGTAAGGCCACAGGGATAGCAAAGATAGTAAATCATTAATCCATATTTTCTCCTCTTTGAGTGTTAATTGCAGAAACTTAATGAAATGTCCTTAAAACTCGTTGGCTTTTATGGTCACAGCAGCTCATTAATAATGCTGATGGCCACCTTCGGTGCTATTAAGCTGTGCTCTGGTGAGGAACAAATAAGCATTACTGCTTAAAATAAGTCATGATCTGTTAACTGGTTTGCTTTTAAGCTGATGGTAGCGTTTAGGTATTTTATAAGTTAAATATATGCCAAGTTATTGCATGTACCCTAAATATTTTGGATGTTTTTTTTAGCAAGGTATTTTTAATTGATTGCTTAACATGCTTTGCAGAGTCGTGTCGTCTCTGGTCTTTAACTGGGTTTCTCATCCCATTGTGTTTTAATCCCCTAAGGGGTATGATTTTTAACATAGCACATGCTTTTGTTCCCCTACTTGCAGTCATCATTCCTCTTTGCCTTCCACACAAGCTCTGTCACGAGTTAAATCCCTGTCTTCCACGCTTCTAACTGACTCTAACCTCTGCCTCTCTTCACCCCTGCACTCCCCCGCTTTTGTTTTTGCCCCAAAGATGGTACTGCTGGTAAAACAGATGGTAAGATTTGTGTATCTGTTTTTGTGTCTTTGTGTTTTGTTCTCAGATCTGTTCTTTGGAGGACTACAGGCAATGTTCTCTGTTTCCCTGTGTGTTCTGCTAATGTGATATCTCGACTTGTGCATGACTGTCTGCATGTTATACCAGCCCTTACCAGACAGTAGTAACCTACTCATGCATCTTCTTTGTAACCTGTTACTGGAACAAAGATCCATATTAAAATTTAGCTTTGCAGAACAGTTCCATTTTCAGATGTAATGTAAGTTTAGTTTACTTCTCATACCCACTTAATCCATTTCAGACCTGTCCAGCAGCACAAGTAAAAAAAAAAGCAGGAATTAATCTTACTCATGGTGCCAGTCCATCAAAGGTCTAACACACTAGCCAGCCAAAAATGACTGGGTTGTCTGATTATTTAAAGTTTGTGTTGGTAAGCACTCCAGGTACCCAAGTGTATGTGAGCAAGATTTGTGAAAGTTACACTTCAATAATATGTCCCTGTTAAGTCCATATCTGCTTTTGTCTGTCTCTCTCTGTTATTAAGCCTTATTTCTCCTTTTTCCTTGCATCCCCGTCCACTCTCTCTACTGACCCAGTCTATTCTGCTTCCATTTTGTGCAGGTCGTGTACGCACAAGAAGGCAGAGCTCTGGAACTGGTGTCAGCGCAAACGCTACACTAACAGACAGCCGAGGCAGAACCAGAGCTAAAGTGGTGTCTCAGTCCCAACGTAAGTAACCTTGAACTGTCACTTTTCCTCTTGCACAGCAGGATAGGCCATTTCTGCACCGGTCACCATGTCTGACATATGAAAACAGCATCTTCATATTCAGGAAATCATTTTTCTGAAGTACAGCATGGCTTTTTTTTAACTCCTGGCCATTTTATGGCTGCAGAGGAACATCCATGTAAAACTGGTTGATGTATAGTCCAGTCCAGTAATGTCATCTGAAAGGCTGCATTAACATGTGGACTAATGATTTACATATTACCTGGTGCTTTCTGGGTAAACATGTGATGGGGCTGCTTTTGTAACTAGCTACTTCTCACCTGTTGTTTGGTGCATCTTCTTACAAAAGGATCCAGATCAGCTAACCCAACTAGTGGTAAGAGTTCATCTGCTCTAAACTAACATAGCACCCTGCATGACCTTAGCTGCTTTTGTCATCATGCCATCTAGCATGTATTATTAATATCTGATATCCCCCTCTGTTTGTGATTGTGAAATGTTCAGTCACTGTGTCTGTAATTATTTCCCTTTTGTATTTCCCTATTATTTGGTCTTGGCTTGTTTGTTGCCTTTGTATTTTGCACCTGCACAGATGTTGTCTTAGTAATTTTTTTCATCATGCAGAAATGGGTTGTGGTTTTAATCAGTATTGCAAATGGAGATGTGGCAGAATTTTGACAACCAATATTTTATGCAAGAAAGTTAAAAAGAAACTGCTTTTTTAAATTCACATATCAGAGGCGTTGTGTTTGAGCTGCAGCAGATCAAGGGGAAAATAGGCAGCCATTTCCCTCCTGTTCATTCACATGTACATTTTATCTTGTCATTATTTTCTAAACATTATAGTAGAACAACTATTTCTATATCATTTACATTGTTTTTAGGATTATATTGAAGCTACAGGATGAGTCAAAAGTCAGAAGTTTATTTCAGAAAATTCAACATCTGAATACCCCATGTAATGGATGAGGGGGCTTATCTTTTAGGCTCTGTCCAGAACTTTTAAAGCTGATATATTTGATCATGGGCAAGTTTTTTCCAATGAGAATGTGGTAATGTAGCATATCAAAGACTGGAATTGTCTTAATCAGATTTACAATATCTCTTGCAGTTCAGAAGTTGGCAAAGTCAAGTATTCCATTACTTGCTGTGGCATTCAGGCATTGTTACTTTTGATTCATCTTGTTCTCCTTAGCTTTTGTCTAACTCTTTATACAGGAGGATGTATGTAGGTTATATGCAAATGTATAGCCATTTATTATAATGGACTTAAGAACCTGTGAATTTTGCTATCCCTAGTGGGTCCTGGAACCAGCCCCATGCAGATACAGAGCCTGATTGTCTCTTTTAGTAACAGCTTATTTAAAATCGTATTCTTCCAGTGCTGTATTAACACAGTCAGTATTGTAAGAGTAACAGTATAAGTCTGTGGTAACTTGATCTGCATTGTATCAAATGAGCATCATGTAGTCTATTGCTGTGTTGAACACTTAAATTAAGACCTGGGATGCTTTTATATCAGGAGGTGCTGGTGGAGAAATAAGTTTTGTCAGGAACAAAAAGTCTTCACTTTCTCTGTAGGATAGATTTACCTCTGTTAGCATTAATAGTTGTAATGTTGTGTGACTTTGATCCTTGCAGCTGGCAGCCGTTCAAGTTCACCAGGGAAGCTGCTCGGCCACACGTATGGCAGAGTTCCTCGCACCACGACCACAGCTTCTACCCCTTCAGACAGACGGCCAAGGATCCCAAGAAGCCAGGGTTGCAGCCGAGAGACGAGCCCTAGCAGACTGGGGATAGGTAAGGAAACACGTCTGTTAAAGGGTTTGCATGCCCTGTGAGATTGAGGAAGTATATGGACATTGAGCAGTTTGTTTTTAAGCAATTCAAAATTTGCTTCGATGGGACCCTCAAAGAGCATCTAAGGTCACATAGAAGTACAACGTTTGCAGTGGTAGGAGTGGAGGTGGGCAATATGGCTGTAATTCATTCCAAATCACAATACAGTAATTTCTGGAAGAAAAACTACACAATAATGCTATTGATTACTATAAAGCCAAAGCTTTCGGTCTTGGTAAAACTGCATAGCATGCTTCAGTTGAAGAGGATTAAAATTGGTACTGTTGCCGCCTTCGGCTGCAATTTTCTGCTGTCGGAGTTTGAATATGAAACAATGTAATATAACAAGTCCACAGTTATTTGCTTCTAAAATGACTCTATTTTCTGCCATTCTATCCCTTGGTTCTTGCATGTAAACAAGTACCGGCTTGAGGTACGCAGCACAGTTTTAGGTCCATTTATTGCATAGTCTAAATGATCTAGAAACTCTGTAGCCACTTCTCTCCTGGCAGACTCTAGATTTTCTACAGTCACGTGATAAATACCTCCATACCAGCCAACCCTAGGTAGGAGTATTCAACAATTCACTACTTAACCTTATCCTCTAGAAATCTGTGGTTTGAAGCAAATTGTTAAGGTAATCATTTGTCTGAATCAGTAGTTTTTTATGTAGTCATGTCCTCATACCTGGTTTGATTAACTAACCAACTTTCCATTAGTGTTTCTCATCAGCTATGTTAAAACCATCAAGATTTTCTATCTGATGATCTTAAAAGCAGCCTTTCATAAAGATGTGAGCAATAAATAGGGTTAATTGCTTTGAATTTGATAGAATAACTAGTGTAAACACTAACCCTGATGTTATCAACCTCCTGTATGATTTCTGTTCTGACACTGTATTGGCATGGTTTTTGTTATTTAAAGGTTGCCTGAATTGCGTTTGCAGACTAATGAAAACAGAATGGTCAGCTTTTGCTTTTACTGTCTAACCCTGTCTGAACGGAACAACAGCACAATCTCCCAGACCAGCCGTTTTCTCGTCAGCGTTCATTCTCGTGCTGAATGTGCCCCACTGCCACAGCCTGACTAATGCCCTAACATGTGTCCTAACAGCTGAGCGATATGGTAAAGCTCTTCTTCCTGCTGCTTCTCGTTACCACACGCTAGCCCGGAGCAGTCGTATCCCGCGTCCCAGTATGAGTCAGGGCTGCAGCCGTGACACGAGTCGCGAGAGCAGTCGTGATACCAGCCCTGCTCGGGGCTTCACTCCTCTGGGTGAGTAAAACGGACAGGGCTGTAAAAGATCTCAACCCCTTCCCTTTAATCTGTGCCATTAGCCCTGAAATCCCAATATTCAGTCTGTATGGCTTATCTACCGATCAAATTGTCCCACCCCTATGTCCACTCGGTCTGTGATCCTCATTCCTGCCTTCCCTTTGTGCATGCACTAATGCTCTAAACGTGTACATAAAGCATGCGTTTCCTTCGCTGTGAATACATAGCTTCTCCTTATCATTGTGTCTTACAGTGGAGAATGGGTAAAGCTGCTTTTCTCCTACTGCTTGTCAGAGTCTGGTGTCTGTAGGTCTCAGAGTTAGAAAGCTGTTGAGTTGGAAGGGAGCATGCTGGATGTTTTTGTTGGCAGGAATGACGAGCTCTTGGTGAAGTGTATTACTAACCCTTGGGGTTTATGAACTCCTTCTTCCTGTCCCTGCAGCTTCCCGACGACACTCTCGCTCCACCAGTGCGCTGTCCACGGCCGAGCCCGTGGCCCAGTCAGGTGACCTGCATGTCCCCTTCCCTGTTCTCACGTCAGCATGCCTTAGCATTGCCACACCGGCAAAATACACCGCACCTTGCACAGCAGAGTGTCTATAAGACTGGAACGTAGGCTTCTAATGTTTGAAAAACAAAACAATTAAAAAAAAACCAAAGGTGCACAGGAGCACTAAAGAGTTTTCCATTTAATCAGTAATAGACATAACCTCCAAATTACTATTTTGGCAGCAAGTTCAAGGATACATAAAATATACAGAAAATTTGATCCACGTTAGAGTATGGTAGCAAATATGTTGGTCCAACAAAGCACTGAAAACTAGTTATGATGCATAATATCATGGACTCACTAAAGCACTATGTTCACACAGCAGACAAACGCGCCCCGTGACACACATCTGACATTATTAGTTAGGCCAGACGTTTTCTATTGCTTGTTTCTCGGTTGTCCCTACTTAAGAATATACTGAGGAGGGAGGGAAAAAAAATAAATCTTTGTTTTTCAGCACTTTTCAATTTCTCAAAGACTTTGTGGAATCAGTACAAGAAAGGAGGAAGAAATTAAAATATTTTTATTTTATAATAAAATTTATTTAACCTAGGGACACAGTTTTTTTTTTTTGTATTTTTCATATATGATGGTCAACGGATCCGCGAAACAAGCAATCAAAAAAGTTTGGCCTTACACTTTGGGCCAATACCTATCTGATACGTGGCAGTGCGACTGTCTAAACAACCAGATCAGAATTCATGCTTCTTTTATGCCATTTAAACTCATAACTTGACATTAATGCACACTGAGGAGAAGGAAAAAATGACAGCAGCGAGGGAGGTTTTCAGTGGTGGGATATAAGCAAATATTTGGGGTGATGTCTCAAAATAAGAAGGCACATATGGCACCTGCTCTTTGAGGAGATTAAGGAAACCAAGGACGCAAACCAAAGAAGTGGCTGCTTTTTACCTCTGGACAAACAGGTCACTTGAAGCATTTCTCTTTTGCATATGTGTATCAGTTTGGGAGCGTGAACTATTCAGATGAATGTCTGATATAGGTCTCATTAAAAATAGTCTGAAAACCCCCAAAAATTAAATGGACTTTGATTAAATAATTAGATTTGGACCACTTTCACCTGCGTGAGAGTATGGACTAAATGGCCAAGGACCTAGAGTTAGTCTAACTTGTAAACACAACCTTGCAGAAAATGGAATTATTAAGAAATACTTGTTAAAACACCAAGCAAGACACTTTCAAATCATGCTGCTTTAACTGCAGAATAAAGCTTTTGACTCGAGCATCTCTATCCTCCACCATGATTTCTAGCAAAACCCCAAGTAGGATTTAGAACCCTGCAGGATCTAAAATGGTTCTGTGTTGAGCAGAGTCTCTTGTTCCTTTCTCTCATAAAGTTGTATAACAAGAGACCCATTGTCATTATTCTTGCATAGGGAGATATCACAATTAAAACCTCAATATAAGGAAACTATTTTTTTTTTGCACCCTTGGGCCCTAACCTACACACAAACCCTAAACTGTAGATAGCTATTGGATTTATTCACTGCTCACAAAAATTAGGGGATATTTGTTATTTATATTTTATTTAAAAGTATCCCCTAATTCTGGTGCGCAGAATATTTTAAGTTACTTTAAAGCAAGTGTGGTGTAAAGTTTAACGCTTGTCATAGTGTGTCCAAGTTCACTTCGAAGTTTTCGGTCCCATTCTTTTTTTCAGATGTTCTCCACCGCCTGTGGTTTCATCTTGTTTTAAATACCATGCTCTCATTTTATTTCAAGCAGTCGTTTTTACGTTGTGATTTATACAAGCTTTAATTATTAGCTTAGCTTGTCTGCTTTGCCTTTGTGTTTACTAGTGTAACGTTTCATTTGTGCGATCAGTAAATCATCTGTATTGTGGAAAAGCGGCAGATGAGGTGTGTTAAGTTTTACCTTTACTCTGTATTGGTTTTATTAAGCACTGATGCCGAATTGTGATGCTGCTTTATGGTTTATTTTGGATTACAGCTGCCTGTGTTTTAATCCAATTCATGTGTTTCCTGGTTCCCTCTTTTATGTGGCTTTATTGGTGGTTTGAACTCTATCTATTTTCTACCTGCTTCCTTTCTCTTTACGTTTCAGTGAGAAGGTAAGTGTGTATTCGGTCGCTTTCTCTGCTCCAATTAACTCCGCTTCTGCTGTGTTCTTTCTTCCCTCAGATCGCTTTGGGCTGATCCACCAGGCCCGTATCTCTGCCTCTGTCAATGCCATGAGAGTTCTGAACACAGGGACAGAGGTTGAGGCTGCTGTAGCAGATGCACTGGTAAGATCAGTATTCTGGGTAGCCTGATACAGGTCCCAATCTGTCTTTGTCTTTAATTAGTTGTAACCTTTTATACATATGTGTTTTTCTCTTTTTTGATGATTGTTTATTTGATACAGAGTTAAACTGATAGCAGGCTTGGTATTTAATGAGCTTTGCAAAACTGATTTTGTATAGAAGACTATATTACTTTTGACTCCTGTGTCATAAATAACATCACTGTAATCACCTGGTGCAGTTTCCAAAATGCTTTTGTTCAGTGCCCTCTTTGAAACGTTATCTCTGCTCTTGCTTTCCTGTTTGTCTGGTAATATCTTCAGCTGTTAGGAGACTCCAGAAATAAGGTAGTTATTTTCACGCTGTTTGTCTTGTCCACTAATCAGCAAGTCACTTATATCATCATCATCATCATCATTATCATTATCATTTAGTCCTAGATAAAGTACTTCAAAAGCACCACAAGATGTTTGATTTCAAATTGTGTTGGTTTGCACATTAATTTCATTTTTAGTCTTTAAAAACTTTATTATTAAATAACAGTTTGTAACTATGGCAGTGTCTCAGTGGATCTGTGGATTATCACTAAAATGTACTTACAGTCAAACCCTGTTATTCGAATGTACTTCATTCTTAGAGATGGCTTGGATAACATATATTGGGATTGAGATATAGCAGAAGCCCCAAATCCAGTACTTCTTATTGGAAAATGTAGTCCTTGTGATGGGGATGCGATGTCAGCTTAATATAGTGGCACAGGAGACTTTAATGCTTACTTGATCTCTTACTCTGTTGCACACCCTAATGTATATGAATGTATACGTGTGTCACACCTATAGAAGAATAGAAATATCAAATATTTGACATTGTAGGGTGGTCTGATTGCTTTCTAAAAGAATAGTATGATTCTTTACTAACTAATAAATAATCACTGTAAAGGTAGTCTCTGATTTGTCACCGGGTTATGTTTCCGGCAAAATCTATCGTAATTTGAATTTATTGTAAACAGAGGAGTTTTATAATACATAAAGTATATATCACAGTGTAGCCTACCTTATAAATACAGTCGATTCCAGTTAATTTGACCACATTGGGACACGATCGTTTTGGTCCTGATAACCGGCTGGTCCGATTAAACGAACATGCCTTATGTTACAAGACGGGACGTGCTATGTAACATATTAAATGTTTA
>JAUZSU010138125.1:0-15829 GCA_034780255.1 Parotocinclus maculicauda | reverse complement strand
GTGTAAAGGTCAGGTCAAGGTACACATATCGCTTTCAAGTACAACTGACCATCAGCCCCAATGAGTCCAGTTCTGCCTGTGATACTCTAAAGAGAGATTCTGTTTATTCTTATCGAATATTTAATACTTTGACCATGCTTCTAAAATACAGTATACAGTGAAATTATAAGATGGTGGGAATGGGGAAGAGAATTAAGGAAATGTTTTGGCAACTGGATGTTGTGTAGTGTTTTTATATCCAACTGAAATTTCTATTTGGATAATGAAGTTGACTTGAAGATACGGGTAGACAGAATTATTATTAGCAACCTTTGTAATAGTAGATAAAAAGATTATGCAAAATGGAAATATGTAAGAAATTTACCATTTAAGTGAGAGAGTGTTGTGCTGAACTAGAGCTATGAACTATTCATCCTTTTTATTTTTGCAAGTGATGCCTCGGAGCTGTGGTTCTTAAGTTTATGCATGAACGTCTAGAATACCCAGAAGAGCAAGTTTAATACAGTCGTTGCAGTAGGTAAACTGAGTAGTGAAGTATCCACCAACATGAGTACGAGTCTCCCTCTGTTCCACATGCTTATATTTCGCCTGCCAAAACTCACTGCTGCCTGTGTTGAAGTGAAAACCTAACGAGACGACGATTCCAAGCGTGCACCACGTGTTTTCTCGCTTTGTGTTTCGTTGAGTGAGCATCACCCTGTGTGTTCATCTGAAACATTTCCATAAACCTTAGTGTTGTGCCTGTTTATTGAGTGCAAGTGCTTAATTCAAGTGAGTGATTATTGAGTGATTATTGTTTTCTGTAAGTGAAACTATATGGGTATTCTCTAGAAAATGTCTTTTTTGTTACTTTAATACTTGTTTTGTTTGAGTTTATGGAATAGATTATTGGATTTACATTATTTCTTATGGGAAATGTAGCTTCAGTTATTGTTCATTTCAGTTATCATTAGGAACTTTTGAGCTTTTGAATGGATTAATAATGAACAATGAGGTTCCACTGTATATAAAAATGTATGAAAAAATGCCCCAATTATGGACACCCCTGCTGACATAACAGCACTGTCGTCTTTTATAATATTTAAAATATGAACCTAAATAATATATCTAAGAGCACTTGATACATAATCTCTCCAGATCTTCCAGGATTCTAGATTCTTTTCTGGAATCACATTGATTCCTTTGGAATCACCTTGGTCTTAGGTAAGAAGATCAGGAAGACCATGTCAAAAAGCTTGAATGTGTCCATTAATAATCTTTTGCGTTCATTTCACATTATGGACCATTGTTCTGCTGAAAGGTTTAACCATTACCCAGTTGTAATTTCTTGGGGTTTCACGGTATCCATGCTGTTGTGTCCCCAAATCAGGTTTTCAAGACATTTGGATAATATCAGCAACCAAACTTCTGTGGATTAATATCATGTTATTTTCTGTGTAACTATTATTTGTTAATGGCAAAGCCAACCTGAAACAGATTCTACAGATTTGAGGATAAAAGGCAGATCATGAACAGCACCATCAATGTGGACACATACAATTTTCTATTTGCATCTAAAAATCACACACTTTGGTGGACCAAAGCGGGTGTGGAAATTGGAAATCTTATTAATCTGGCCAGCTGTCAACAACCCTTCATCCTTTTCTTGTCATGACTTTAACCTTTGTTGCAAACCTGTCAAAGATCCCCATTTGCCTAACAGAAAAATATTGAAATCCGGGAAATCAGTCCTGCACCTCTGCCAAGAATACATACCAAAAATCCCATAGGTGATGCAATTGTGTTAAATGATTTTACTATTGGTATTAAATGACTGTGCTGTCACCCTAGCATGATAAAAGGAAGGAAAATTATATCAGATAGCATCAGATAATTTTCCTGGGAGCAGGTAATGCAGGTAAGAGCTTTAGCTTCCAGCTTCTGTGATGCAGCTAATGGCAGACCTGCTGCCGGTATAAAAGGAAATTGATTGTTTGCGGCCAAAAATCAGACTGTCCAACTACACAGATATTGTCTCTTAAATTAAACTGATACTCTGGGAAATGTTGTAAAGACCAACATGTATACATTATTATTCCTATGCAATTTATAATCCTGTTCAGTTTAGAACAATGTTTTAAATATTTTCTAAAAGAGTATTAAATCTTTTCATTGTTTTGAGTACAACGTAACAAATATTTGTTAAATAAGGCTATAACACACTGAGCCAAGAACTAGAGATGCACAAATCCAGGGTTTGCCAAAAAGTCCAGAATTACAATCAAAATAATTCTGTATGTATGTCACCAATCCCATTCCTACATTTACAGATATGCAACATTTAACAATCACATTATGTTCTGTGAAACGGGAATCTGACCAAAATAGACATCGACCGAACACTACATTATCATACTCACAGTCATTTTTATATGACAGTTACATGCAATATTTTCACAAGAAAACTGTATGCAAAGGACACGTAACCCCATCAGAGATACTGAAACCACGATTGGGCTACCTTAGTTGTTAAATTTAACTTGTTGGTAAAGTAAAGCTGTTGATTGGATGGTCTTTAAATGATTCATAACTGCAAAGAATTTAACAGCAATTCAACTGGACAATTGCAATTGAACTCTTGCCATTATAAAAACAATAAACAAATTTAGTGGGAATAAGAACATTAATAATCAACTTAAAACTACAAAAAATAGGTTTAATTCCTTTAAAAGCATAGCAGCATTACAGTAAACCAGTACTATGGACATTAAATACTATTATACAGCTCATAAAACCTTATAAAAGCTAGTTTGGTGATGCCAGAATGGTGTTATGCTTTATCATAATATGTATGTTCAAAGCAGTTCTGTCTCAACAAAAACAACAATTGAAGGTATTATGGATTCTGTTTTTTTATCATCTACACTGAAGTAATTATGTTAGAGAGATTCTAAAACATGATGTCATGCTTTCATCTGTACTAAGACAAAAATGTCACCAGAATAAACAGATGACTGTACTACATTACCAGCATAAACAGATGAAAATGCAACACATGAAAACAGATGAAAATACAAGACATGTGCAGAAATACAAATCGAGTACAGCCTACACCTTTCCATTGATAAATCCCTGGATAAGCCCCAGTACCAATCCTTCAGCATAGGTTTGGACAGCTTCACCAAGAACTAAACAACAATAATGCATTGCATATTCTTGTATCTGTGAAACACTTTAATAAGGGTGTATAATAATGATCTAATTATCTTCAAACTATATACGTACAAAAAATAAAAATGTGAAAAAAAGAGCTAACAAGCACTTCATTGTGTGTATATGAGCATTCTAATATAACTCATGAACATCCCAGATTGAAGTTGCTCTTAGTGATTTACTGCCAGGACATAAGCTTATCTTGTTTTAAAGTGTGGAAGGTGGTTTTCATCTATGAAAAAACTATTTTAACCCTTTGCTAAAATAAAAGCTGCCATGCCTATATGAACTCAGTTCTTTATCCAGGCTCAGCAAGGATCTACCGGGTAAGTGAGTCCTTCAATGTACCTGTCCAGGCCCAGGTATTCAATGCCAGGAAACATTAAAGGGCAGAACATAAAACCATCATCTGATTTGCTGTTAGATAATTAACTGGGCAGGTCTAGACAAATTTATATCCCAGGTACCCTCCACAAGCATATTTTGTTTCCAGGATTTTACTTGTATTTGTCAAAGTGGCACGATATAACCATCATTTGCAATCAACAAAAATGTGCTTGTTGGCTTTCTGTTCGAAACATGTTTTAAAGAGAAAATGCATTGAAATTTCTGTGAATGCTGAAGGTTTGATCACGCAGCAAGTCTGGCACAGTCCCAAAGACTGCACTCAATCGCACCCCCAATGGTTTGCTCAGTATAGATCCTGTTGTTAAGAGAGAAAGCCAGAACACATATGGCTATTTGGAACAAGGCACTTCTATAGCCACCCATGCATTTCAGTAAGATTTATAGTAATTGTGTATGTAAATCAGATATTCACCAGTGTCAGCAATAATCACAGTAAATTGACCAATCAACAGACATTTGGGCAAAAATGAAGCAGTACATTAATTACAATGTATAGTTGGAAAAGAAATTGAAAGTCAGAAAGTGACCTTCTTAAGCCTTCAGAACACGCTAAGTGAAAACATATATGCTAGGAAAACTAATATGGTCTAATCATATTTTAGCATCTTTGTGATGGTGACAGAGGTAAAATAGATACATAGCCAAACTGACGCTGTGTTGTTAAAGTTCAAACACGATTGTCTATAGAAATACCTTGGTTCCAAATGCTTTGATTTGCTTCTATTCGCTGTAGTATCTTTATTGTGCAAAATATTATTGTTTAAAGTCATTTGTGGCAGAATTCATGCTAGATCAAATCTCCAGCATTAACGAGACAAATATATTTTCTCTCACATATATTCAGCATGGAAATTCTGATAATTTGTATTGATTGTATAAATAAAAGTTATTATATTGTGTCACAAGCCATTGTGGACACCAACTCTGCTTGTACAGGGCATCTGAGATACTCATAGTGCTCTTAATTATGATCAATTATCTCAATTATAATCACAATAGGGAGGGATCTATAAAAATTGGGGATTTTATTCAATTACGTTATCTAGTTCTAGGTCTTTAGAATAATTTAATAATCAGAAAATAGTATGAAGTGTTCTACTTATAGCTTTGCATAGTGAACATAAAGTATATTAGAATAAAGGGGTTACTATAAATAAATATCAATAAGTATATTTTAAATAACTAACATAACAGTCCAAAGGCTCGTGAAATTGTGTGGACTTGTGAAAATTTCCTATTAGAAATGTGATTTTATTTTATTTGGGGGTGTCCTGAAACAAACCTAAACAGTTAACTAGTAATGTTTGTCTACAATCGAACATGAAAACAGTCACACTTGATCTGGGTGTTGTGAACCATCCAACAGCATTAAAAGTGTGAACTATTCTTCCCTGTTATGGTGCTGCAATTACCCTTAAATCTGTGAAGTTGATTAGGGAATATGCTCGACAACTTAATGTGCCAAGGTGATGAACCAAAAAAAGATCACAGTGTCGTAAAATCATATTATTATACTGTTATTATAGCATCAGGGAAATGCTACTTAATATGTGCTAGTAATTAAAAGCAAATAAATAAAATGTTTATAATACCACACTAACTGCAATGCTACTTATTAGTCAATGAATACTTTATACTTTTTGCATACTTTTAAGTTACAGATAAGGCAAAAAAGTTTATTTTGTTTTTTTTTTTTTACCATCATTGTGCATATAAAATAATTTATCAGATCAAGCATATGAATCCTCAGTCCCAGGAGATGGTGGCGTTTAAAGAGCTTTTTATTTTCTTTCATTAATATCAAGGTCATGCACCAAAGTAATTCCTTCATAATAGATTTTGCCCAGCTAGGGAGTGCTGAAGGACGTTGGGAAGTGTATTTTACAGCTAAATCAAATTAGCATCACAAAAGGACAGCATTACGGCTCAGTCTATCCTCTGCTGAGAAGGGAAAATTATAATTCTCAATTCTCTATGACTAAAGTTGTGATTATTCTTAGTTAAAGTAGTGCCACCTGCACCCACACACTCTTCTTCCAAGGCTCAACCACGTCCTTGCATTTCCATGCACTTAATCAATTCATGATGCGAAATATTATAAATAAAATGAAATATATAATATACAATAGATTATATAAGAAAATCTTAATCTGCCATCCAATCCAGAATTGTGTTTATGCAAACAGGTTAAGTTGGTGGCATCTAAAATGGTCACATACACTTCACTTCTCATTCACCTGTTGAGAAACTTTCATTTTACACAAGGGTTATGTATGTATCTTATATATTCAGGGATATTCTGTGTAGTCCACAATAGGTATTTCTCTGAAATAAACAGTTTTGATTTACTTTAGGACAACTACTGTGGTTGCCCACATAGTTGATTGTTAATTGTCTATTAAATTTATTGTTACATGTAATAGATAATGCAATCCAGTACACACAATGTTTATTCAAATGGCATGTGGTATAACTATGTGGGCATGATGTACAACCTCCTGTTACGCAGCAGCTAGTGGATGCAAAGTCCTATCTAAGCTAGGTTTATATGTCTTAACATACCACATAATTTCAAAATCGTTTATACATAATACATAAATAATGTTAATGAATGTTATATTGTTTACTGTTGTTTTTCCATCACAAGTCAACTTAAGACTATTTCAACTAGAGATGCAAACAATACATTAAGAGAGCCAAGTATACATCTCTGACATATGTCTCAGATATTCAGAATTTCAATATGGCAAGAAACAAATAATTTCTAATAGGATCAAGCAGCATTTCATAAGTGTTTCTGAAATGTTATATTATTTCTTTGTCACAATGTTTGAGCTTTCCTCTGAAATGTGTCTGTTTAATGTTTCTTAGTATGTAATGATACATTAGATAAGAGGAAAATGATAGATGATGATGAAAATTTGTCATTCCATTTCTTCTGTACTTAAACTTGAAATTAACTATGATGTTTTCACAAACATCACTTAAAATACATATTCCAGGTATGACACCAGAATTATTATCTCTTTAGGTAAAAATATTACTAATAATAAAAATACATTCAAATTTTTAATTTTAGTGAGTTGTTGGAAGTACATTAAGTAAACTTGTGAAAAAAAATGTGAATAAACAAAAGCTAAGTGTGTAATAACTATTGTCAGTTCTTCGTTTAATACCTCACATTCTTCTCATGTAATGCTTGATGAGATTAAAGAATACAAAGAAATCTAAAAGCACTCTTAATACAGAATCTATCCAGATCTTCCAGGGATTAAACTACTATAATCATCCACGTCAAAAGCTTGATTCCATGGTCAGAGATCTGCTTTTGAGTGGGTTAGGCATCGTTTTGGATCAGTGTCTTCCTGGAAGATCCAAGCATACTCCAGTTGAAGTTTCTTGTCAGAGATTAGTCAGAGATTTTCATACAAGAAGACTCAAAATACTATCACCAGAATATCAACAGAAACTATTGATTAATCCAGACAATGTTAAGAAATGCAGTATTATTATTTATGAAGGTGAACAAATATACTCAGTGTTTTCCTGTTATGATGAACAACTAAGGGAACTTGGCCTCTGTGTCACCTCAAATTCATACCACAGTTAAACAGGAAATAATGGGAGAACATTTAAGAGCACCCTGTATGTTCCAAAACTCTCAGGTAACCTTAATCGTTGCTCTAAGTTGGTCCATTATGAATGTGACTGGCTGGTATAGAAGTTGATGCTGATGTTTAAAAAATTACTAAATACTTTATTTCTAAGATAATGCATGCATTTTAATGTGGGAGAAAACTGGAGTACCCTAGTAAACCCACACAGTTGTGAGGAGGACATCCAGACTCCCCACAGGTTTTTTTTCCATTTATGTGTGTCTATTTTTAGCCCCAAGCATTTTTCCACACAACCTCACTCAATAAATGTCAGACGCATGGCTACATTTCAAGGTAAATTTTCCACAAATATGTTACATGTTTTGTTTAGAATAAACAGTGTTAAGTGGGCAAGACCAAACAGTCAAATATTATATTTGCTATATGGTGAAATCTTGAAAGCTGGCTCTCACATATGAATGCTTATTTAATTTAACTGCTCCATATTCTAAATAGAACAGTTGCAAGCAGTTTTCAGCATTATTACATATTTAAGATGAGCATATTAAGTAGAACTGGAAAGACACTGAGTCGTTTTGGAAAATGTTATTTTGTATATGTGTATTGCTTAGCCATTGATTGATGCCTTGGTCCTGAGCAACTCTGTAGCCCCTCAATCAGCATACAGTGGTGTTTGAAAGTTTGTGAACCCTTTAGAATTTTCTGTATTTCTGCATTAATATGACCTAAAACATCATCAGATCTTCAGTCCTAAAAGTGGTTTAAGATTACCTAGTTTAACAAATGATACAAAAAGCCTGTTTGCCCGTTTATTTATTGAGGAAAATTATCCATTATTACATATTAATGAGTGGCAACAGTATGTGAACCATTGCTTTGGTGTGACCCCCCCTGTACAGGAATAACTGCAACTAAATGTTTCTGGTAACTGTTGATCACGCACTGCACGCTTTGAGGAGTTTTACCCCATTCCTTCATATAGAACAACTTCAACTCTGTGATATTGGTGGGTTTCTTCACATTAACTGTTGGCTTCAAGTCCTTGCACAACATTTTGATAGGATTAAGGTCAGGACTTTGACTTGGCCATTTCAAAACATTAACTTTATTCTTCTTTAACCATTCTTTGGTAGAACGACTTGTGTGCTTTGGGTCGTTATCTTGCTGCATGAACAACCTTTTCTTGAGATTCAATTCATTTGCAGATGTCTTGACATCTTGACTTCTCAGATAAAATTCAGAATTTATTTTTTCATCAATAATGGCAAGCCGTCTTAGCCCAGATGCAGCAAAATAAATCATGATACTACCACCACCGTGTTTCATAGATGTGATAAGGTTCTTATGCAGGAATGCAGTGTTTTCCTTTCTACAAACATAATGATTTTCATTTAAACAAAAAAGTTAGATTTTGGACTCATCCATCAACAAAACATTTTATAACCTTCTGGCTTGTCCATGTGATCTTTAGCAAATTGCAGATGAGCAGCAATGTTCTTTTTGGAGAGCGGTGGCTTTTTCCTTGCAACCCTTCCATGCACACCATTGTTGTTCAGTGTTTTTCTGATAATGGACTCGTAAACATTACCATTAGCCAATGTGAGAGAGGCCTTCAGTTGCTTAGAAGTTACCCTGGGGTCTTCTGTGACCTCACCATCTATTACATGTCTTGCTCTTAGACTGATCTTTGTTGGTCTACCACTCCTGGGGAGTAAGAGCAGACTTTGATAGATCCCTGTTCTTTAAATAAAAAAGGCTGCCCACTCACAGCTGATTGTCATCCCACTGATTGTTAATGCCTGACTCTAATTTCACCCTCAAATGAACTGCTAATCCTAGAGGTTCACATACTTTTGGCACTCACAAATATGTAATATTGGATAATTTTACTCAATAAATAAATTACCAAGTATAATCTTTTTGTCTCATTTGTTTAACTGGGCTGTCTTTATCTACTTTTAGTACTTGTGTGAAAATCAAATGATGTTTTAGGTCATATTTATGCAGAAATAAAATTCTAAAGGGTTTCAAATCTTCCGGGCACCACTGTAGGGAGATAAATGATACAGATTATAGAGCACACATGCAGTAAAGAATCCACAAAGACTTTAATACAAATCTTAGTTGAACCAAAAAAGAAACAAGTGGCACCTTTTGCTAGCCACTTGAAACAAGAAAACTATCAAAACTGCATTAAAACACCACATGGACACAACATGCTTAAGAAATGTAAAAACAAAATATTCAGGTGTGGCCAGGGCAATGCTGGAGAAGAATCTTTCTTGACTAGACCAACTATGAGCTACATCAGATAAGGCATCCTCCCTCTGAAAAAAACTGCTAATGCAATGCTAATTAGTCTGCACGTTGTTTAGAGTAGCTCATCACCTCATCTCAGAGAAATACAACACACAAACTTTCCAATGACACAACCTGTGAACACAACCATATTACCTATTTTTAAACAGGTGACATAATTTGGTTTCTTCTATATAAGAAGGCACAGTCTTATTATTTATATAGGACACTTCTCCATAGTAAGAAATTTTTTAGCTGGTCTTCTGACATTTCTAAATGGATTTTGGAAGGGGAGGATTGGTTCAGATAATCCAACTTGTGTTTACATTCGCTCACCCCATTTATCGAGGGCTTCAGAGGACACGCTAATTAACTTTGCTCTGATTTTCCTCACACTAAAGTGGTGAACTCTTACTCCATTACGCTTAAATATGGAAAGGGTCATAAATTATGATGTTTCATCATTTATAAATCTGGATACTTTATCACTTATCTGCCATCAAATACGATTAGCCGTCCTTTTTCACTGTTATGCAGTCCCTTTCACTGTTTTATATATATATATATATACATATATATATTATATATATGTATATATATATATATATATGTATATATATATATAAAACGAATGTGTAGGCTCTCTTGACCAGCATCTTAAAAGCGAACTGTTGGGAGGCTGGAAACAGGGAAATTCTCATACAAAGTCTTTGTGTACACAAAGGTAAAATCATAAAAAAATGATGTTTGAAATAAATCTAATTTAGCTGTTTGTATCTTCATATTTATTGTTTGTTTGTTTTTCTTAAAAGACTGGACATTAGTTGGCCACAACCCTGGATAGAGTTTAGATTTGAACCAGATTTTATTTCTCTCCATAGAGAATAACTGGGAAACATCAGCTGCTTGTTTTTTAAATGTTTGAAGTCATTACTATTCAGTGGAACAACAATGAATTAGCAGTTCTGGGTTTGGCCCATTTTTTGCCCAAGGACTGTCTAAAGAAACTGACCGTAAAAAATCAGGACTGTCAAAATCAAAATTTGGTTGTCAAATGCAATGAGAAGACACAAAGTTGAGTAAATCCCTACTTTATTTTCCGAATTATGTGTAATCTGTAACATTAATATTTGAGAAATCATATACCCATGCTTCAACTACTCCTAATTCATAAACAAAGTTGAAGAGCATGATTTAGGAAAAGTTCAAATGAGACCACGGCATCTAAAAAGTGATATGTGAGAATTAATACATATATTGTCTGACTATGACTAGTTTAGCAGTCTAGATTCAGTCTAATAGCACTGATGGGTTCTCCCATGACAACCTGTGATTTTGATTCTGAAACAGGCTTTACTTTCAGATTTATGCAACCCAACTACAATGCAGGCTCCCAGACTTCAAACAGAAGAATATCATTCATGTGTATGTGCAAACAAATACTTTTTATTCCAAATTAGGTTTTGAATTCATTCAAATTTCTCTGGCAGAATAGGTTGAACATTCGTATTTAAATTTTAGGTCAAATTGACAGCCCTAGTCCTTACATATAATATTCTTAAAATACAAATAAGCCAGACATAGGCACAGCATAATTCAATCTTTTGATCTTGAAGTGCAAAAATATTCCCAGCACCCTCTCCTCTGCTAAGGGATTATGAATTTAATATACCACTGCTTCTGCACAGCCAGTTTTTAATCTTGCTGAGATCCCAGTCGTTAAATCTTTATCACTGACTGAATTTTCTTTTTTTTTTAGCTACAAAGACATGCCTATAAAAATTTCTGAGTCATGTCCACAAAAGACTTAAACCACCTGAGACTATGCAGCAGGTTCAGCAACAGAAGGTTCAGGTTCTGGATAATATTTTTTGATGGTAAATTTTTTTTAGTCCAGCATGTGATGCACAGAAAAACACGACTACAACAATAACCATGAAAAAAGATTGACCAGGATGTCTGAAGGTTATCTTCAAGTGCTTTAAAACATTGTCATATTAAAGCCGTTCTCTTGCATTAATATTTCATTTACTCACCCAACATAGAAATGTAATATTTAAGAGTGCTGGAATCCCATGTCGTCATGGTCGAAGTAATGTAAGACTGGACTTATTCCAGAATCTCAATTATCCAAGGCTAGGTCCTTGGCCAAAGAGTTTGGGTAGGTTTTTTTATTAATCAGAGCTTTAAATAAAAAAGGAATTCTCAAGAGGCTGTTGGGCTGTGTCATACCTTCTTTGATAAGTCTAAACTAATTTTTCCTGCCTATGGTAGCTCTCTATGGACTCTTGATTGCTTTATAGTTCTCACAGTCAGAGATAAACACAGCGCAAAAAGCCAAGTGGGAAATAATCAGGTGAAAATATGAACAAAGCTAATAAAATACCACAGCTTTAGCAAAATCCACCATTTGTAAATGTATAAATATCTTCTTTATAACACATTATAATACTTAATTAACATTAATCTTATTTAGCCAAGGATTCCATATACTTGATGATACGTATAGTAGACTAACATCTACTTTACCAATAATAATGTAGGGCAGAGAACCAAAAAAATATCTGCAGCATCATACTACTTACACTCTGATGTGTGCTTTGTGTATGAAGAAGAATGATTTGCAATACCAAGAATGCTGATTTCCGTATGAACTGACATAAATCCTGTGTCAGAGAATTTGCGAAAATTGAAAAACGGTAATGCTAATGGCAAATTTATAGTATGATATTTGGGGAATCCCTAGAGGATGTCATCATATTAGACACTAAGGTCTAGGTATTAACAATCATGAACAAAAATCCACATACAACTTAATTAATTATTAAAACTTCTTTGATATGCTAAACTTTATTTACATTTACAGAATGTATCCACAGCGACTCACAATTCATACGTCTTCTACTCTCTCTCTTACAGGACTCCTACACCCCGGCACCTCCTGCTCATCCCGAGAGGAGCAGGGATTTCTATGAACGGACTCCCAGGACCGACCTCACTTCTACGCCACACAAATGGCTCCGCGTTGCTAAGGCCAGGTTGATATCCCTAACAGCCACAAGGCACCTTCTCCAAGCATCGGATTCCTACTGGTTTGCTTCCAGAGATGACGGTTGCCTGGTTCCCTTATTCTGTTTTTGTGCTTAATGTTACTGTTTCTGCCTGTCAGTGCTCAGACCATACGCCACACACTGAATGCCAACATGTAATGGGACATACTGAAGCAGAGGATGATTGGCCACACAAAATATTGACACTTTGTGCACAATTTGTGCACATTAATGTGTAAGTTTAATTAAAAAAAATATTTTTATTGGGTATAACAGGTGGCTCGTCTGACTGGATATCTCTGGTCCTTGGTCCACTCCTGTTCTCACTTTACAGCTATTCACTGGGCTCAGGAATTTGATCTCTTGACCTCTCATTTCACAGCTATGCAATGATTCTCAACTTAACCTTCCATCCAACTCCCAAGTGTTAAAAGACTTATCTGACTGCCTCTATATCAGTGATATCACTTCAGGGATGGCAACACACCATATAAAGCATAATATATACTAGACAGAACCTACCTCCCAGCACAGAACTCCCCAACACTGGACCTTTCAAGCCACACAGAGAACGACACATCTCCACTGCAATTCAGGTCTTGAACTTCAGGGTGACTGGTGCATTCATCTCTGTGATTAAGCAATGCCTGCAGGTCAAGATCTTGTGTCAGTGTCCTGGCTTCTTACTGGTGAAATGAGCTTCCCACACCAGTCACAATGATCCAGTGCCCATCTTCCTTCTGCAGAAATTTGAAGACTTCTTCAAACAATATCTAAGATAATGTATATTTAATTCTTTACACTTTTATTTTCATGCTCTTGTGATTTTGTCAACTCCTCAATATCTTAGTATATGGTAGTATATGTACCCTTTGCTTAATTCTGAGAACTTGCTCTTTAGTCTCTGAGTAACATTATTTTCTGGTCTGACTTGTATTGAATACATGCAGATCAGCTCTTGCACCATAGCACCTTCAAGAGTTTTGTAACATGCTCTGAATAACAGTGTATGCCTAATGTAAAATGCCTAAATTTAAATGTAATATTTCAAATTTGCTTTTTGTGAATTTGAAAGAAACTGTTGTCACTTATTTAAAGAGCTTTGTCATTTAATAACACTGTTAAATGTCAACTCAAAATATTAAACAGCTGACAGTTTAAATGTGTTTGCATGTTATTGTGCATTTGGAGATACTTAACTTTCCAGGCTGTAGACACTCATTTAAACAACCACATTCATTGCTTTTCGACATCTTCTTACAGTAAACCCACACAAATCCATGGCTAACTTTAACACGTGGCAAAGCACACATGCTGCAGGAGTTTAGGGCTGTAGGAGCTGTAACTTTAGCCCCGCAGTGAGATCCACCTCACCACATCAAGCCATGCAGGTCATTGGGCTCTGCCATTTCCAATCCAGTCACTTGCATGTGATAAAAAACAAAATATACTTATGCATCCCCAAAGTAAGGGCTGGATTTAACGAGATTCAGCAGATTATATTGATTTCCAAAAGGCAATGGGATGCAGCAGCATGGAGTAATGGTAGGTGAAAAGAGACAAGCAGAACCCTGTGCTGAACTTTGTAGAAAAGTACCAGTTTAGCCGCTATCTTGGTCTCAAATGGAGCTATAATCCATGCAAAGCATTTCATTGATAGAAGAGGGAAATAAAGAGTCATGGTGCATGGTGCATTCTCCTAAATGATTTCTTTTCTGTCAGTTCCCTTTGAAGTCAGTGTATTTAAGAAATCAATCCAAGTGCTTTTGAGGTAAGAATATAGCAAGAGGATGAGTTTGTCTGTCTCCAAATCTCAAGTGAATGTTCAGATCATAAGAGGTTTACACCTTTTATTTGTTCACAGACTAGAACTACACCGGATCCAGTACGAAGCATTTCCCCTAATCATAAACTTCAAAGTGTATTAAATAGTAAATTGATTAAACATTATCCCTAGCCTTAGTAACCTGGACTCATTTAGCCCTTTTGTCTTTTCAAAACATAGTTGTCGTTTTTGTTAAACAAATAAAAAAAAAAACTTTGATTGTGATCAGCATTATATCATCACAAAGTAAAAAATGTCAGATCGTTCTATCTTTGCTAGGCCCACACATAACTTAATCTGATAAGCTTCACACAGATACAGATAAACACAGAGTTTGTCTCTCTATCATTGTGGGGAATTTTGTAAAAAATAAAATAAACAAAAAAAAGATTAATAAATGTAGTGTTAAATTTGCATGAGTTTTTATTCATAGTCTAGTGTAAATGTAGAGCCATATCAGTACAATTGCTCTCACTGCTTTGAAAAATGCTTTATATTGATTCTAATATAAGGTATTGTTTAGAATTACCAACCAAGGTGACCTGTAGGTTTCAGAACTTCAGTTATCAATTATGTTCAGTTATCAGTTATGTGTAGAGATCTTAAGGTTAGTTTTGTGGTACAGAGTAGATCAACACACGGAAGTCTGAGACATGCTTTTTTAGAAGCTCTTTAGAGAGACTACTATATTGATCTTCAAAAGGCCTGGGGTATTCATGCTTTAAATAGGGTGTTTTTTATCTATCCATTATTATATTCTGGTACTCTTAAAATTGAAAAAGCTTGATTTGGCCGAATACACTAATACATCATCCTAGAAATAGGATACCGAATTAATATAATTAATATAATAATTATTGTCTACCAATCCTATTTTGAACATTGTATGATACATTTCTGTTTTGGCACTGTGTTGCAGTAGTTAGTGCAGCCACCTCACGTCTCCATTGTACTCAGTCCACTGCAACTTCACCAAATCAGCATTGTTAAAGAAATCATAGTTGATCAAAGTTACAAAACAAAGAACAATTGATCATCTGAGCCTTTGACCTGAAAACATGTTAATGCTTTAAAGGTGTAATACAAAAATTAAATTGTCATATTTGCAAAAGCTGTTCTGCTGTTCAGAAATATCATAGCATTTGTCATTTTTGCAAACTAATTAAAAAAAGAACAAGAGTATAGTTTTTTCAATAAATGTAACTGTCATGCAGTTGCCTGCTTGCACTACTGCACACCAATTCCCCTGGACCCAAAGGAACACTGAAAATACATCCGTACTGAAAAGCCCCATCTGAGACAAAACACAGACATACAGGGGTTGGACAATGAAACTGAAACACCTGTCATTTTAGTGTGGGAGGTTTCATGGCTAAATTGAACCAGCCTGGTGGCCAATCTTCATTAATTGCACATTGCACCAGTAAGAGCAGAGTGTG